>QAXD01000003.1:0-17839 GCA_004335575.1 Haematococcus sp. NG2 | reverse complement strand
TTTGGACATGGGTGTATGCCGCCCATCACTTCCACACTCCCTCCTCATCCCCAACAACCGCATGCACACTCCCCGCCAATCCACTTCCACTCCAAACATTCCGCGCACAGCCTTGAATACCGAGCTTACACACGAAAAGCCATGCCAAAAACACAGTGGTAGGCAGTGCGCACCCGTTGCCGGGTGCCACTGCTGCAGTACTGTGCACCATGCCCACAAAGGGTCACTGCTGTGGTGGGAATGTGTATGCGGAGCGAGTAACAGTGTGTTTCAACCCGGCTTGCCCTACCCATGCTACCTTTCCCCCAGTTGTATGCTTTTCCTTACTTGATGGTCTGGATGGTGTCTGGTAGAAAAGGCCGATCAGGGAATTCAGTGTCCAAGCTCCACGCAGCAGCATTGTACTCCATAGCTGGTGCAAACTTGCACACGCTGCAAGGCATAGCATTATAAATCGGCTCTCTGAAATGGTGTATTTTAATTCTTGTTGGTTTCAACTCTTGCACAATTGTAACGCATTTATTCGGCTGGCTTAATAATGGGCACATGTTCAGGGCAGCAGATGGGTCAATAGCTAGCGTGGTTTTCTTACCACATACCTTCTGAACTGTGCCCTGTTTGCAATGCTTGGATTCAAGCTGCAGCTCGGAGCGGTCAAATTTTGCGCTTCAAAAAAATAATCTATGACAGTGCTGGTTCTGAATGGAGCAGCTGGGTTAGCCCACAACCCGCTTGGATCATTCGGGTCATTTGAATTCCAATAGAAGTAGTCGGGTGATGTTGGGTCATAAGAGGCTGGATCAATGTTGTATATCGAATCATACCAGTAGTCCTGCACAGCGGTAGCAAACGTCCTTGCAGGCTTGTCATAACCAAGGGTATGAACAGCATTCCAAACAATTCCTGATGTAATCCTGCGTGTAGAAAAGGGTACACGAGGATGTTGAGATGAGCATGGTTAGTTGAGCTGCTGTGCACACTCGCGTGTAAGCTCGGTATTCTGGACTGTGCGGGGAGTTCAAGGAAGTGAGCGGATTGCCCTTTGAATTGCGCAGGATCCAGCATGCAGAAACATTTGTGAAAAGCCCCCTGTTAGCTATTATCATTTTATTTTAAGCTAAGGTAAATTAATCATTATGACTCTTATTGTTATTAGGTGCTGCAGTGGGGCGGCTGGCAGTGTTCAGGGCTATATTCTAGGCATCTAGATGTTTGGCTAATGACTGTCAGGCTCCGGCGTGCAGAAACGCCGTGTTATTGTTGTTGTGATTATTATTATTATTATTATTATTATTATTATTATTATTATTATTATTATTATTATTATTATTATTATTATTATCATTACTAATATTACTATTATTATTATATCATTACTAATATTACTATTATTATCATTGTTGTTGTTATTAGTATTATTGCTGTTCTTACATTTGTTCTAATGGCCAGCAGAGGAAGGAGTCCATCATGACAAAAGCCCAAGGCGAAGTCAGATCCTGTTCGGCTGCGGTGTAGACTTCTTGCACGTTTGGCATGGAAATGTTCCTGCGATGGAGTTGGTGCACAAAAAACCAGCTCAGCACGGTTTGGGCCCATGACATGCACACAACAGAATCGCAGCGCATCACAGGTTTTAACATCCTGACAGATCCTAGAAAACAGACTAGAGAGCAAGCACCGTTACTAAGGCAATCCAAACAACAGAAAAAACAGCCTGCACTGACCTTGTGTGCCCCACGCAAGTCAGCTGCACATGAGAAAAAAATACTTACAGTAGGGTCAAAGTCAGATGTTCTTCAACTTCTTGAACCAGGGGACTCCCGTGCGCCAGCCAACTTGCTTTGCTTGTATAGTTAGCATAGTATCTAGTCACATTCTTCCTTGTGCAAAAGAACCAGTCAAGCGCAGGAGACGACGCCATCGTGTTGCAGAATGTTGAACGAGGAAAGCTGTGAAGCACAGCAGGTCCATGACGTTCATAAGCAACAATATGTAGCATGCCTGCAAGAGCCTGGATGCTACCTGTACAGGGCCTGCACCCAGGGAGCAGCACTTGCAGCCGGGTTGGTTGAAAAGTTCACACGCCACGATTGATCTTGGTATGCTCGGTAACAGCAGCTCGGGTCTGCAACCATGGGCATTTTCGTTAACATATGACCCGCACAAGTGTGCTTCCCAAGCTTAAACACCTGCAATGCATGGATCGACTTGCATGTCGCACTCGTCCATACAGTATGGCTGGGGAACTAATGTTGCAGCTGTGCAGTTCACAGCTGTTGCCATGGTAACAGTATTCTTGTCGCTCCACGTGGGACAGGTAGGATTTGAGGGACAGCCAGGTGCTGTAAATGCGGCCAGTAACAGGTCCATGACCGCCTTGTCTGCACAAGAAGGAACAGGCAGTTTTGTGAATTAGTATCTTCTATATTTGTTGTCATGGTTTTGTGGTTCGCTCACGCTGCTCGTTCAAATCATTCTGGCTTTCCACGCCGAGAAGGTAACCAAATACGCAAGCAAGCATGTAGATGATCATTTTAACCCCGTTTTGTAGTATCGCTATCTCATAAAAACACCTCTGGCCGCTAGTGGCTCTTCAAA
Source organism: Haematococcus sp. NG2 (assembly GCA_004335575.1). Lineage (NCBI taxonomy): Eukaryota > Viridiplantae > Chlorophyta > Chlorophyceae > Chlamydomonadales > Haematococcaceae > Haematococcus > Haematococcus sp. NG2. The sequence goes on along the minus strand of QAXD01000003.1, from coordinate 15,241 downwards.
TTCACACCTCCGAGACCAGAGGAATGAGGACACCAAGCACCCTTGGCGTATAAACACTAAAAAACCATGCTATGCAGGACCTGCATCAGGCTCTGTAGCCACGCCTTCACGCTCAAAGGACGCGACTACATCCGCTTGGAACTGCACGAATGCAAAGGCATTCTACATATACAAGTAATTGAACGTGGGAGGAGCGCAATATTTGAGTAAGTTAACCTCGTGATACATTTGCACAGGCTATCTGCTGCTGTAACATATTGCCGCTGCATGCAGCATGTCGCGGCATTCTACCGAGTACGTGGCTGACTTTTACACGGCCTTCCTAAAGACAAGCGAGAGCTTCGGCTTTACACCAGCAAGAATGCAAATTGGTACGTTTAGTGCAGTTGATTGTGAATGCAGGTCTTGCCAGCTGCTTTGTTTGTTTTGCATGAAGACATCGCGCATGATGTTTTGCTGTTGGCTCACAGCTGCTGGCATGCACATGCTTGCAGCTGGAGCTGATGCTCGCCTTGCTCTGGTAAGGAAAAGTTTCTGTGCTGTTTGTATGCCACTGACACCGGGTGCTAGTTTTGCAGCCTGGTCGCAAAGGAGATACCGGTATGGATGTGTTGAGCCAGCACTTCCACCTGCCCATCACTGAGGCCAGTCGTGTCCTGGGCATATGCTCAACCAGCCTAAAGAAGATATGTAGGAAGCATGGCCTTGTACGTTGGCCACATCGGAAGGTGAGTGCATGGCAGGATGTAGTAAAAAATTGTTGCACACTGACATGAGTCTGCTTAAACACAGGTCAAAAGTGTGGATCAAAAAATTGCAAGAGCCCGAACTTCCACATAGTGAGACACTGGCAACCTAGTGGTGACTTATGTATGCATCTGAGCTGGCCGCTTGCGAGCAACCCATAGCTACACTAGACCATTCGAGGATTCAAAGGAAATCAGTATGGATTGACAAGAGTATCCTTGGATGCCTGGCTCCGGTAGGCTGCAGGTTCTTGAGCTGATTGTGCTGTTGGAGGGAGTTTGAACAGTCGCACTGCATGCTCACCTGCACAACATGCTGGCATCCTGCCCATTGCATCCTGTGTGATGTAAAAACGTTTGCAAAGCCAGCTTGCAAAGCCAGATGTGCAGCAAGATATCAGCAACGCTTCAATCTGCATGATACATGGCAAGTGACATATTAGTCCCGCAATGTTAAACAACACCCAACAAGCAAAACACGGTAGGCCATATCGTTGCTGTTACTATTTTGCTGTATCCTGCATCTCTGCCAATAGTTTTGACCTTATGCCCAGAAGCACATGCATGCTTGGAACAGGTTGCGATCCAAGGGTGCTCAGCAAGCCCTCGAGGCCATCATCGAAAAGTGCTTTGTAATGATCAAATGCGGCACTGGCATACGCAGCTCGAGCAGATTGAGACAGGAACCTGCGCAGTGTTAGACGAGCACAAAACAATGTGAAACGCAGTAAACATTCAGCTGCAGCATGTATGTGACGATTGCTCCGTTGAATGAGCGATTGCTCGTCACACACCTGAACGCAAAGCGTTGCGCTGCTTCAGTCACTTGTGTCAGGGCAGCACCACCATATGCATGGCTCAATCCCTCCACAACAGGGAACAAGGACGTCTGGTTGACAGCGATGTAGTGTATGCCGGGCAGCAACGAGCGGTAGTAGTGTTCAATGCTGTCCGAATCCCACTTGAGCACCACGCTGTTGATGGCGAGTAGCTTGGCCAGACGCCAGCTGGCGGCTTGACCATCTGTGCTGAGCAGGTAGCGGTAGCGTGCATGGTCCTCCATGGCGACTGGTGGCACCTGCAGAGGCCCAAAAGCCAGCAACATATAACAGAAATCGTCCAAACCAGCAACGTAACCCAGAAAAATAGTCCACACCAGCAACATACCGGTAACCCAGAAAGATAGCCCACACCAGCAACGCAACCCAGAAAGATAGTCCACACCAGCAACATAACCAGAAAGATAGTGCACACCAGCAACGTAACCTAGAAAGAGTCCACACCAGCAAGACAGTCCAGAAGTACTGGGTATGTCCATCACCGCATCACGCTCACTGAACCGGGGTGTGTTCTTGCAGCCAATCGTATTCTTGCATGCAAGCGCATGGAGTACGGCACAGACGAGAGTCGCGCACCGTCTTCACACGTACACGCCAGTGACGGTTCTTGTAGATGCCCACATCCAGCCAGCGCCTGCCCTGGGGACTCTGTGCCATGCTGTGCAGCAGCACACGTGAGCAGTTGTGTGCCATGGCGGCGTACACACCCGCGCGCATGAATGCCTTGTTGGCCTTGAGCGGCCATGGGAAGTCGATGAGCTGATCAAATGGGTGGTTCATGACAGGATGAAGGATGTCATCAAAGCTGCTGCACGCATGGCCACCACTGGTTATGAGACGCCCTGTTGCTGCCGCCGTACACCCCCGCATCCATGGCTTGGTGAAGCTGAAGATGGGGGCGCTGCACTGGCCTGCAGATGGGGCATGGCAGGATGTGCCCCTGTCCAGGATATGCGTACAGCTTGTGCGCGGTGGTGCGCGTTGGGTGCTACTTTGAGGGATGCACATCAGCACACCCACTTGTAGGGCACAGTGGCTTGTCGTAGCCGTTCATCACGTACAGCACATCTGGGAACGCCAGGCCATGGAGGCGCACATGCTTTTCAAACTCCTGCTTCGCATACTCCACCTGCAGGGTTTGCAGCATGGGAGCCACCCTGCGCATGTTAATGCCAGGTGCGGACAACTTCTGATTTTTGGCTTGCATGCTCACCCTCGAGGTACACCACTTCCGGGCAGTGGGGTATGCCCACCAAGAGAACTGGTTTTTCCGAATGGCCACGACTGCGATGAAGTTGCGCCGGTACTCTGGCCAAGAGGTGTCGATCTCATGTAGCAAATTCAAGAACTGGAGGGCTGTGAGGTGCCGGCTGCGCCAGGGAACAAGGTCTTCCAGCAGGTTCTCCCTGCAATCATCCTGGGCAGCATGAGCATCGAAGAAAAAAGCACGCACACAACAACGCAAGAGCAACACCCACACCTGATCAACTCTTGTAGATCACGCGGCGTCACGGCACGCGCGGAACCCTCAAGGTGGTAGTACACGCGAGGTGCTGGTGAGGGCTCCTGCAACACATGCTGGCGACGTGTGATGCAAGGTGTGCAGCACTGACAGTTACAAGACCTTTCCTTTCAGCAAAGGCGCGATACGCACAATCGGCTCCGTCTCCGCAGAATTTGTGACGAGCAGCACAGCAAGAAGTACCGGCAACGTGCTCTGGAGACACCAGGAAATCATGTCATTGTGAACGTGCACGCGCACTGTGTTTCCCCCAAGATCTGCGGTGGCCAAGTGACATTTTTACACCAGCCTATTCACCATACAGGTTGCCTGCTGGATGGTTTTTCAACGAATTTCAACGCAGGCCGGGGGGGGGTNGGGGGGGGGGGGGAGTAGTGATTTCTTAAGGAAGGTACAGTGAGAAGTCATAGAGAGAGGGAAGTTGTTTGCTGCTGAAAGTCACTTGCAGCTTTACAGAGCACAGCTTGCCTAATCGTTTCCCACGAGACTTGGTCCGATGCCATCCCCCCTGATAAAATCCAAAAGTCACTCGACTCAGCAACCATCAGGTGAAAATATCTCACTCCTCGGGCGCGTTCCAGGGATGTTGGCCATGAGGGCGACAGCAGGCAGTAGGAGGGGCAAGGTTAGCAAGGTGTACCGGCAGCGATGTATTGCCGAACGGGCAGTGCCGTCAGGGCGGGTACTGAATGCCCGCGCAATCACGACTGCCAGTAGAGCCAACCGAGCTCGCAGTGGCCGCGGAGCGTGAAGCTGGAGGCATGCAAAATGGAGACAACTGCTAATGCCCATGGATACAGGTGGTGCATGTATACAGCAGGATACCGTATTCTACTATTCTTCACATTCAACCTCTTTGCTCACACTCAAGGCATGGATGTGGCAAGAAGACTGGTTGGGTGTGGCACGATTCGTGCATGAAAGCATGCACGCAGTTGGTGGATCCGTTGGTTGGTGGCGGGGGGGAAGGAGGATGAGGCTGGCAGGGATGTGCGTGGGTGGTTTGACCTGGCCCACGTTAACAGGTGATTGGGCTGCAGGCGGGGGCCCTCGGGGCATCACCTGCACACCTGGACACGTTGTCTAGGGGTGCTTAGGCCTGGTCACACCACCCATGTGCAGAACTGTCGGCCCACCCTCTCAACCTCTTTGCTGGCTAGCCCGGTTGAAACCGGCTGTAGGGCTTAGGGACTATGTTGGATATGGGTGTCATGACGTGGTGTCAGGATGACACCAACAAACTTGGGATGCTAGACGCTGTAAGGCACGCTATGGAGCGTGCAATGCTGATCACATGAACATGTGCAATGCTGATCAGCCCGTGAATGGCTGAAGGCTTGTGTAACGTGAACATGAACATTCTTCACATTCAAACCAAACTCAACCGGCCTGCAGCACAGCTGTCACCCCCATGCTTGGCCAGCACATATGCAGGCAACAACTGCGCATGCCGGTGTCCGCAGGCAGCAGCTGCTGGCATCCAAACATCGAGAGCAATGCAAACCGTCGTGATACATTATTTAGTTGAATACAGTACAAGAAGAACCGGAATCTGTACTGCCTCCAGTCGGTGGCTGACAGCTTGACTGCCAGCTGCTGCCATGCTGCTGCATTGCCTTGTTCATGCACTCCCAGTCCTTGAGGAGCTTTGCTTCATAAGCTTTACACTCCACGTGTGCACAGTGCAGCCTGTGCCGTTTGCATCCATGCACATGGCACACAAGACTTTCAGGTGCCCAGCCCGCCGCACAGCTTTTGCTTTGAAAAACTGCCTGTCCAGCTGCAAGTCCCTTTGTTGGCCTCTTGAGAGCACCAGCGCCAAGAGGTGCTGTGTTCTCCTCCATCATTGCCTTGCCGGCATAAGGCCTTGCGCAGCATTGGACACCACGGGCTTGGGTGGTGAGGAAGCAGCACGCATGTTAGCAGCGCTGGGAACGACGACCATGTGCTCTATGCACTGCTTCAACGGACAACATGTGCAGCACATGCACAGCACTTGAACAAAAAACAACAAAGCAGCATTCCTCACCATCGCGCGTAAATAATGTCAGCTATCATTGTGGCTGTTTCAGTGCAAACTCCACGCGTTCAGTTTGTTAGGTTGCTGCGCCAGGTTCTGCTATTGGAAATGCACAGGTTACTGTAGCAACTGGGTTAGTCAAAAGCGCACTAGGCTACTGCACAACCTGCAACCTAGCCTGCCCCCTGTTTCGGTCACACCCGTGGAACCAGGGAAAAACACGAGGCAGGTTAACTGTCTTGATGATCAGATAGGTATGCCGTTACATCAAGGTGCTAGATACGTCACTGCCTAGCGTTACCACCCGCGTCCCGCCTGGGACAATAACGTTCTATTGAAAGCAGCCTATACATGAAGAAGAACAATAATTATCATGTGAATCGGCTCTGCAATAAATGGTTCGTTGGGTTTGCCTTGGCTTAATGGGTTTGCCTTGGCTTAATGGGTTTGCCTTGGCTTAAACCCAGGCGCAAAACTGCATGTACTCTCCATGCAGGGAGGAGGAGAACCACCTCAAGAACATGGAGCGCAAAATCCGCTCAGCACGCTCAGCGCTGCCAGCAAGTGCACGCAGAGGTACTGGAAGTCTGCACCTGTGGTATGCTGTAATGCTCCTTGTTCAATCACTCAGTTGTCTCACCATACCTCGCGCATTGGCAGGTGGGTGTAAGGGTTCCAGCTCATCACGGCCACCAGAACATGCACCGGCACAGCTCCGGCATGTTTACCTGAGCAACCTCGACACAGTGCAGCTGGACGGTAAGCCTGGTGGCCCGCTTGCTGCTCCACTCCTCCACCAGCACTGTGAGGTTTGAGCATTAGTGCGGCTGTGATGCCATGCAGAGCTCATCATCCGGCGGTTGCAGCAGGTACTCAGTGACCCGCTCCTGCAGCATGTGCAGCAGCAGCTGGGCCAGGCACATTGGGAGCATACTTTCTCAGGCCCTGTTGCCAAAGCTGCACAACAGGCAACAGCCAAAGCAGTGCAGAACTCATGTCTTCCAGCTGTTCCCAAGCCACCATTGCCCAAGGCACGACCTCCTTGGAACCAGGATTGGGCTGCACAAACAACCTTGCCTTGTTCTGAGCCAGCAGCTGCAGCACTGCCGCATACTTCAACCACCGTCAGGATGCATATCCCCATGCCGCCACGTCACAGCACCAGCGGCAACAGCCACCCGCGTAGTGCAGCAGGGTCAGGGGGCAGAGCACCGAGCCATGCTGCTCTGCGTGTGCACTTGCTGCCTTCATCACCGGGGCTGCCTGAGGGTGGCACGCCAGCAACACGGCGCCCACCCTCCCGCTACGCTGAGCCCGGTGCGCTGTCGCAATCGCTTGTGGCTGCCATTGCAACACTCAACCCGCCGGCTGGTGCTGTTGGTCATGGCGGACCGGGCGCTGCACAGGCCAACAAGGCCTTGTGTCCAGCACCTGCCACAACAGGGCAGCCAAGCCATGTGTCGCCTGCATCCTCAGCTGCCGGCAGTGCCGCACTCTGTATGCTTGCACTGCGTACGCCCGGAGCACACAAGGATGACGCAATGCGCTGCCTGCGCGAGTTTGGCTCAGTGTCAGGTGCGGCCTCACCGGCGTCTGGTATGCAGCCGCCCCTGGCATCAGCACCGTACGCAGCAGCAGGTGTGGCCAAGTGCCTTATCGCTGGTGCTCGTGATGCAGCGCCTGTGCCGCAGCAGTTGGGGCATGCAGCTCACAAGCCTGCGGCGACATGCACTGCGTGTGAGATTTCAGACGCCGCAGCTGGCCCTCAGGCTGCCCATACATCCCAGCAGCATGCCGGCTGCACACCTGAAGATGTTGAACTTGGTGGTGGGGATGATGGTGGGGATGAGTATGCAGAGGAGTTTGAGGAGTACTCCGGCTCTGATTTTGACGAACCGCTGCAAGAGGCTGCAGTGCAAGGCGTGGGTGATGGGAGGCAGGCATACACCCAGATGCCATGCCAACCAGCAGCTGGCCTCAGCGTGCTGCGCAGCTCTGTTGCAGCACTGCACGCACTGGTGCACGCACGGATTTCCGCCCAGCTGCATATGGGCACGGCAGGCGCAGGCCTTAGCCGCTCGCACACGCTCGATCCTGAGCTGTCCGGGAGCGCGGTGCTGGGGGAGGAGTGCGCACTGGAGGTGAGCACCTCACGCTGAGTGCCTTGCATGTTGTGTGATGTGGAGGAGGGGCACATGCCTGACTTTGTGGTGTATCGCATATGAGGCTAAACTCACATGTGATGCCCTTGGGGCTGCCCCCATTGACAGGGGCAGTGCATGTCCCCAGCCAGTTGACAGGTGCACCTGTAGATGTACGCGCAGGACATGGCGAGCATGCATGGCGCCGCAGTACACCAAGCACAGGAGCTGGGGAAGGCGATGGGGTTGGCGGGCAGCAGGGAGGTGGCGGCTGCACGGGTCAGCGGTGACCTGCTGGGCCAGGGTTCCCGTGTGCTGAGTGACTCGGACGCGGCATACCTGGCTGCAATGGGTGATCACAGCCTCAGCGATGTGACATGTGGCGCGCAGCACTTGCCAGACTGGGCTGAATCGGTGCGTGCCTGCTGCATCAATGAGACGATGCTGCTGCTGCAGCATGGTGTGATACACTTGCCGGCTGCTCCTTCTATCATGGATAGCAGCACCTCAGTACCGTGCCTGACTGCCATGCGCTTGCACTCGCGTCCCGCAGGCCGATGCCTGGTGCGACATGACATATATGGAGGCGGGAAACCCACTTGGGACAGGCCAATGGGGCGACCGGCAGCCCTTTGAAGGTGATGCGACAGCACACCAGCAAACTGTTGCTACCCAGCAAGAGGCTGTGGCGCAGCCGCACCAGGCAGCTCACACGGCAGCCATACCAATACCTTCAGGCACAGCAGGGGCAGGGTTACCAGCAAACACTGCACCTGCAGGGCCCAACCCACAGCTGGCATCTGCACTTGCAGTTGAGGCCCATGCGCTGTTTGACAGCTTGCGGCAACTACATGCACTTATGAGTGGTCCTCGCGGCCTTGAATTGTCGCCAAAGGCACAGGTGTGCGCATAGTTGTGCTGGTCGCGATGAGATGCTGAAGGTTCTGCTGCTTGTGTGCTTGCATGATGCACACTGCAAGTCTCAGTGGTTAACGGTTGCTTTCAAGGGCACCTGAATAGGTACAGTACGTACATCACTTCACTCCATCCCCTTGCATTATGTCTATGGATGCAGTTCAAGCCAGGTGGTGGATTCACACCAGTATGCTTGTCCCCTGGACGCCCAGCTCGTGCACCATCTGCATATGAGCCAGGTCTGGGGGCGGCAGTTATGGTGCCCCCCCTTACCAAGAAGTTGATTGGCACTGCAGGAGCCTATGCAACGCAGTCAGAATTGCCCACCAGCCAGCGAGCAGAGACATTGTGTGAAACCACAAGTCAAAGGGTTGGTGCACATGCCACACCTCCACATGCACAACCATTGCCGCGCGCAGCGCTGGTGCCATCCGATGTGATGTGGATGGCGGACCTAATGAAGACATTAAATCAGAGCTTGGGGGGTGATGTGTTTTTAGGACTGCAGCACAAGGATCGCAGCTGATGCACACATCGTTGCAATGTTTGTTGTTACACAATGGACTTATTTTCGTCCTATTTGCTCTGTTGTGCGTGTAAGCCATGGTGTTTACCCATGACCTGCACAGTCTGCAAACCATTAGATCCCACCCGTGGATCCCACCTCTTCATCTGCTATTCAGCGATCACGATTGTGGCTAATCAGAGCAGCATATCAAAAGGCGGGGACGGTCACATGGATGCATGTGTTGTTCTCAAACGAATGGTCAGGGTGATGCTTGTCCAGTCACGCTTGATCATTCATGCCTCCACACCCTGCCCCACGTCTGGGCCGTGTCCAACGCCATCCCCACCTGCCTCGTCTGCACTCACAGCACCAGCATCTGCGCAGCCCCCGCCGCCCACAACGTCTATGTAGCAGTATGGCATTACTGCCGACAGCGCGCACATGCCTCCTGGCAGTGTAGCACGCAGCGTCTGCCCAGTGCACGACAGCGACAGCACACGGAGCCCCGTGAATGACGTGTACGCCGCCAGCACCTGCGCCACGCACGGGCCATGGGGTGTTGGGCTGCTGCATGGGAAAGCCTGATCAGCATCGCTACTAGCACACAGCAAATCATGCGGCATCATGCTACAGGATGGACAGTAAATGTCACGCACCGGCCCTGTGTTTGTCAGGTCATCACTCTCAAATGAGAGGTACTTCAGGCCGCGCAGAACGGAAAGCGGTGTGAGACCAGCCTGTGTCACTGCACTCGGAGGAGCATCCATATGAATCCAGCAGTGGAATCATTTGAGGCCAATCAATACCATCCTGAGGTACATGATGATGCAACTAAAGAGTCGGCCTGAAGGATGCACACGGCATCAGGCGTGATCTACGTGCACCAGAAGCTGGCACCTACCTGCCGGGTTGCCTGGGGCAAACACCACCAGTGAGGTGAGATTGCGCAGGCATGACAGCGCGCCAATGCCCGCATCGTTCACGCCCAGCAGCCCAACAAGCGACAAGCTGCGCAGGCTGCCTGCAACGCCGCGTGCAAGCGCGCTCAGCTGCCCACGTTGCAAGGTACAGCCCTCCAGAGACAGCTCCCGCAACTGAGGCAAGGGCGGTGCAGGCAACAGCGGTGCAGGCCGCAGGACGGAGGCGGCACTGCGGGCAGGCGCAGAGGAGTGAGATTGGTCTCATGACGACGGGCGACCCAGGTTCGATCCATGTGCAAGCAATCAACTTTGGGCCGCTTAAAAACCACAAAGAATTGAAGGCGTCAAACGCAAGTGGCATGGACTGTCACTTTGGAGTGTAGGGACTGTAGAGTACAAAAACCATACCTGGTGCAATGGTGACCCTTGTGTTTCTAAAAATGTCAAGCCGAAGCCTATTATAATGGCCTTATCTAGCCGACTATGGCGCACCTATCATGGCCAACGCCAGCTCTCCAGGCAAACGATCCTTCCAGATGCACCCCTGACAGCTGCAGCCGCTCCAGCCCTTGTGGGACACACGTGAGGTCCACCACTGCAACGTCTGCCGAGCTGTTTGCCAGCCGCCCCGGCCCCGCCAGCCCCCTGGTAGCTGTCGCAGCCCCCACGACCCCACTCGCCACCACGTGTGATGTGGCCAGCCCGCTGTGAGGCAGCCCATCGCCACTACTGTGGCTTGGTGCCCCAACCCCATCAGCCGTCGTGCTGTGTGCTGGTGAAGGGGCACGGGCCGCAGCGGTTGGGGCCACACTGCCGCCCCCACCGCCTTCCACCATGATTGCCAGTGTGCGCAGCCCCGTGAACCCCGCCAGAGCGCGCAGGCCGTCCGGTGTGAAATCGGTGCGGCACAGCGCGAGGTGTAGCTCCCGCAGGCTGGACGCCCAGTGCGCTGCCAGCACTGCGCAGGTGTGCAGCAGGCAGGATGCAAAGTGGTGCGATGATGGTTGTGGGAGGCAACATGCAATGCGTACAGCAAACCATGCCAGTGTGTATGAGCATAATGAATGACATGTAGTTTGTTGTGTGTGCACGCTGCCAACTTATGCTGGCCGGCAAAACGGCACAGCCACAGATGAGCAGCTGTGCGCACCGGCAACAGACTCCACTGTCACAGGTACTGCAATGTTGGAGGTACGGAAGCGGCGCTGCTCTGGGAAGTAAGCCTGCAAGGTGGATGGTGCAGGGTGCAGGGCATCACAGGATTATGCAGTGGCTATGTGCTCACGGACAATGGCATGTGCAGCTGCTTGGCATGCTGTGTGTTCCCACCTGCTGCTTTGTGAGCGCCAGGCTCTGTAGGCTGGCCAACCGGCTGAAGTGTGTCAGCTCACACAGCACCTGCAAGCAGGCACACAAGGGTCAGCACACACTGTCACAGATACTGCACATCTGCCGTGGACCTCATCTACCTTATCCTCCTAGACACGCGCTGCATGCATCCAAGCGCCGGTGCACCTGCGCCCCCCACCTGCGTGTCGCTGTTGCTGTACACGCTCAGCCCGCACCGCCGCAGCGCCGTCAGCTCCGCCAGCGCCGCAAACACCTCCCCGCTGGACACGCGGCACACGCCCAGGTCCAGCGCGGTCAGGCTGCGCAGCAGCTGCGCGTGGCAGGAGCGCAGCAGCCCCGCGGCACGGTCCGTCCACCTGGGGGGGCCCAGCACACGCAACGCCCACGGCCGTGGAAGTGCAACTGTGCGACAAGCTGCCCAGAAGCTGATGGGGGACCATGGCAACAGTGCACTCACCCTCACACAACACGCACACGCACACCCACAGGCATTTCTTCCCGGCGAGGAAAGAGAGAGGAATTGGGGGAAAGGGAATGTTTTTTGGGGGTTTTGGGAGTTTCGGGTGTGTGTGACGTGTGTGTGACCTTGGTGTATATCGTATAGCACGGCGGGCTATACCGGTATATAATGTTATGTAACGTATTCACGTTGTTTAACAATATAGGTTATATACGCAGTCGCTCCCTAGGGAGTTTGCATCCTCCTTCCTCTTTTCCCCCCTTTCCGCTTCCCCTTTGGTTCACAAGCAGCATGAGCCAGCAGCAATACATGTACTGCAATCACACTGTTGGCTGTATGCAGGGCTTCCCTGCTCTGCCATGTCTGAAGAGCGAGGCTGCAAATTTTAGACACTTGTGTCTGTATCTGTTGGAATTTTGTTGTGCTTTCTCGAGGTCGCGCAACACGCAAGACATGCACCTGCGCAATCGGCCTGCACCTTGCATCCAGACAACATCCTTCACCATAGCTGCAATCTGGTGTGTTGTAGTGCACGATGTGCACTGGTGTGTTGTGCTGACCAAGCATGCACTCTGCAAGCATTTCACCCTGGTGCATCCCCTGCCTGCTACCTTGCACTCAGCATTGGCATGCAGCATGCAAGATTGGGCCTGTTTCTCCACAGCAACTGTAAGATATAGAATCTTCTGGTACTGAACACTTCCTGGTGTCAATCAAGAGGGATGCCCTAGCACCTCCACATCCCATCCACCCATGCCTGCACCCCCCCTCCCAACCCACCTCCCTCCATGCCCTCTGGCCATGTACTCGCAATCAAACACAGATGTAGATCATGAAATCAAAGAGCTGCAACATTGTAAGGGTGGGGATGTGGATAATACCAGGTTTCTGTGCTTGCAACTGCCATAGGATTATGGCATGGCAGCATGCAAGGTGAAGCCTGATCCTCCACATGCATCTGATGTTCTGCAAGCCTCCTGTGACTGAACGGTTGCTGGCGGCTGCAGGGCTGCGTCCTGCACCCCAAGTCCAAGAAGGGTGGGGACAACTCGCTTTCCCCTTGGATCCCCCCAGGAGCACAATGAATCTGCACGAATGGCATGCGATTTTGCAGTGCTGGCATGCTGCAGGAGGGCATGCAAGCCCAAAGCTGCGAAGTTCTGCACTTGAGTTGGCATTGGCACAGACAACATGGTGCTCTGATCAACTTCACGTTTGTCATGGCTCTGAAGGCGAGGGCTCATGCCAATCAAAGTGCAAGGTTGCAGTGTTCTTTTTAGATAATCTTATTATATCAGGCTTGGATCCAGGGTCGCCAACAGCCTGCATCACAGAACTTGTCCAGGGTCGCAGCCCCTTCCAATGAATTGTTCCTGTACGTCTTGAAACCATACCTGACGATGCCGCTGAGCTGCAGATGCTATGCATTGCGGCTTTGGCGTTGCCAGGATCTTCCCAAGAAATTTTCATGGACAAACCCGCCAACCCACACATGGGCACCCCCCCCCCACCCACCTGAACCGCAGTGCCAGTGCAGTGGCGCCGCCAGCGTCTGCCAGGGGCTTGAGCGGTCCCATGGGGCCTGAGCCAGGCACGCCCCCTGCACCACCATGGTCCAGTGCCAAGTCCAGGTGCTGCAGGCTGGCCAGCTGCGCTAGGCCACTCAGCTCGTAGCCCATGTCCGACTCCAGTGAGGACACAGCCAGCCGGCGCACATGCTTGAGCGGCGCCAGCGATGCAAGGCCTGCGCTTGTGAGCCTGTGCCATGAGGGCACAGATCCATGCACCTTTGCACACGTGAGATGCCGCACGAGCAGGAGCGCCACGCCCTACTGCGCAGCCCACATGCGTCCCGCGCACCTGTGCGCCCTGAACTCCACCTCCTCCAGCGCCCCACACGCGCCCAGCACCGCCACCTCCTCGTCACCCAGCCCGCTGCGCCCCGCACCTGACACGGCCAGCGGCATGATGCACAGCCGCCGCAGACGGCTCGACTGTGCCAGCCCCACCAGCAGCTGGATGGCAGCGCCCGGCCCAAGTGCACCGCCCACCAAGCTCAGCTCAGCCAGGTGCGACAGCGTGCCCAGCGCCCGTGCCGCATCAGCGCCAAACACATATGTATCAGGCAGCTGAATGCGCAGCACCTGTGGCACCGGGGTGAGGCAACAGCATTGTGAACGATTGAGGGGTCCCAGTGCATCCAATGAGCACTTGAGCAGACCTTGCGCTGCTGCACATGACGGCACTGTCAGATGAGCACCCTGATGCTCAGCTGATTGTGGTGGGTGCGCTCACCTCCAAGCACTCCAGGTGCTGACGCATCATATCAATGTTGGCTGCAAGTAAAGAGCTGGGGATGGACTGTGGGATGTAGATGGTTGCACGCTTCAGGCTGCGCATGGCAGTGGACATGCTGGCCAGACGCCTGCCCCAGCGCGCAGGGTCCGGGTGCATGTCAAGATCCATGGACACCAAGCCGCTGGGGATGGCTGCATGCCAGCTCTTGCACACGAGGCTAGCTGCTGACACGTGCATGGAGTCTGACAGCCCTGCACCAATGCTCTGCGCACAGAGCACATGCATGTCATGGCGTCTTCCCGCACAGTGCGCGCGTGAGCAATGGGGATTGATACACGCTCAATATCACAGTCCTACCTCCAGCAGCTCAAGTGGCAGGTCATCCCAGCTCTTTTCATCACCATGTTCCACAATGCCGCTGTCATTCTTGGGTACAGCATGCACCATGGTCTACAGTCTAGAACAACCCTAAACCAACGACTGTGTCAGCTTTCCTACAACACAGCCGAATATATCAGCGCCGCTTTTACCACGCTGTAACGCTACGCCCGTCTCTTAAAGAATGTTAGCTACAGGTGCAAACGAGCACGTGTCCATGGAAATCATAATCAATCACATCCTGCTTCATCCCTTTCACATGCATAAGATTCCCAGGGGTGTTAAACCCCTGAGGGAGGCAAAATAGTGACTTCTTAGGGAAGGTACAGTGAGAAGTCACAGAGAGCAGGGAAGTTTTCGCTGCAGCGCAGCTGCAGCCGAAAGTCACTTGCAGCTTTACAGATCACAGCGTGCCTGATCGTTTTCCCAGGAGACCTGGTCCGATGACATCCCCCCTGATCCAATCCAAAAGTCACTCGATTCAGCAACCATCAGGTGTGAACAAAAACGAGGCAAGCCGTGGTAATGCATTATGTTTAGTTGAATACAAGCAGAATCAGGACCTGTACTGCCTCCAGTCAGTGGCTGACAGCTTGACAGCCATGCTGCTGCATTGCCTTGTTCATGCACCCCCAGTCCTTGAGGAGCTTTGCTTCATAAGCATTACACGCCACGTGTGCACAGCGCAGCCCGTGCCCTTTGCATCCATGCACATTGCACACAACACTTTCAGGTGCCCAGCCCGCCGCACAGCTTTTGCTTAAAAATTCAGCATGTGCGTGTCCAGCTGCAGGTCCCTTTGCTGGCCTCTTGACAGCAGCAGCGCCAGCGGTGCTGTGTTCTCCTTGTAGGCCTTGCGCAGCATTGGACACCACCTGCTTGGGTGGTGAGAAAGCAGCACGCATGTTAGCAGCGCTGGGAACGACACCACTTGCTCTCCCATATCATCATGCACTGCTTGAACGGACAACGCGTGCAGCACATGCGCAGCACTTGAACTACAAACAACAAAACACCCATTCCTTACAGGTCACAACTGCTGCTCACATCAGGTTGGTGGCCCCAATCATGTTGCAGGGGTACATCACAGAGTGCTCACCGCAGAGCAGCATATGGTGGTGCTGCAAATGGCAGGCAGGTCTTG
>QAXD01000029.1:118709-137587 GCA_004335575.1 Haematococcus sp. NG2 | reverse complement strand
TAATAATAATAATAATAATAATAATAATAATAATGATAATAATAATAATAATAATGATAACAATAATAATAACAACATGGCGTTTCACAGATGTTTCTGCATGCCGGAGCCGGACAGTCAGAGCAAATTGTGAGGGTGTAAATGTATTTGCCGGCATAGGGTCATGACCAGTAGCCATACCTGGCGGGTGCGCAGCCTTGATGGCAGTGAAGTGCTCCTTCACAAACAGGGCGTACGTGTTGGGTGCATGGGCCCCTCCACCCCCTGCGTCGGCACAGGGTGCACTACCAGTGATCACAGAGGCACAAGTGCAGGTGAGGGAAAGGGGTGTTTCACTTGAGAGAGCGTGACAGGCACGACTCAGCAACCGCCCCACAGCAAGCCTGCAAAATAAAGCAAGCATGACCAGACAACAGGTGGCCCATGTAGGCGACAGGGAGTGCATGCACGCTGAGCACCAAACACAGACAAACTGTTCGGGACATGGAACTGAAGCGCCTCTATGGGGTCTGTTAGAACATGGCCAGGTGATAGGGCGCCCCGGGGTGTGTGTTCAGAACATGGCGAGAGCATGGGGAACGCCATGGTGCGTGCGGCAGCAGCACATGAGCTGGTGAAAGTGCTGATAAGGTTCAATGCTGCCAGAAAATGCATGGGGGACAAGGACTAAACTGCACAGTATACCCATACCCACGCATACAGTATACCCATACCCATACCCACGCACCACCGGGTGTTGCCATGGGACCTCCGGACAGCAGCTTGTTGTTTTTGCCAAACTTGCCCAGGTATGTCAGCTGCCCCTGGCACCTGCTGCACACGTGCCTCACTGGGTCGATGGTGTTCCGGTGACGTGAGTACACCTTGTTGCACCTGCATGCAAGTGCGGTTGGCAGCCCAGATGCTCATGCAGAAACATCTGTGAAACGCCGTGTTATTGTGTTCTTATTATTACGCTCATGCGAGTGGCAGCGACCAGCAGATATGTTGGCAGTGTTGCACACCACTGCGAAAGGGCGCAGCTCAAGGCACACAAAGCGCACCAGCACATGCACACCACACCAGGCCCATCAGTAGCTGCTGTGCAGGGCGCCTGCTGGCTCTGCTCACACACCACACTCACGCAGTGTTGGTGCACTGCCAGCGGTGCGGCATGTGGGTCTGGAAGTTGTGGAGGCGGGTGATAACCAGGGGCCCGTCCTCCTCTTCAGCTCCCCCACTGCCCCGTGCACCCTTGGCTGTTGCACTCCAGGGATCACCCGCCTTGCCCCTGCCATCTGCCCCGCCGCTGCTACCTCCTGCAACCCCGGCCGCTGCCTTGGCCTTGCCCTTGGCCCACTGCGCCTCCTCATATGCCATCAATCCATCCGCCCAGCGCCAGAACGCCGGCCCGTGGGGTGCGGTCCACTCATCATCCAGGGCCCATGCGGCCACGTGACACATCTCGTGCGCGAGTGTGGTGCGCAGGCGGGGCAAGGTGTCAAGGATCTTGGAGGACAGCTCCAACCGGCAGGGGACCTTCCTGTGGGTTGGGACGTGTGATTCAGGGTTTAGGGTTTAGAGTCAAGGGTTTAGGGTTTAGGGTCCAGGGTTTAGGGTCAAGGTGCGGCACTCAGAAGATGGGCAAGGACAGCCGCCATGCCAGCCGTGGCACACACATGGATTGGGGTTTAAGGGTTATGGTTTAGGGTCTAGGGTCTAGGGCCTAGGGTTCAGGGTCTAGGGTTAGGGTCTAGGGTTTAGGGTCAAGTGTTTTGGAGCGGTAGAAGGTTCAGAGCTGTGAGTTGTGGGCGTGAGTCTGCTGTTCCTGTGGTACAGTGCCGCTCTACAGTATTGAGCACTCAAGACAGGGGCAGCCTACATGGAAGAGCTGCTGTAGTGCTGGAAGGCACACTCATGTTTGCGAGGCTACCGTATCTGTGTTGTGCAACAGGCAAAACAAGGCCATGAGCACTGGGAACAGCCAGGTGCTACAAGATGTTGTGATGGGAGGCCCGCCAGCTCAGCACACGTGTAGCATCACCTGCCAGACATCTGGATGTCAGCACGCGTAACGTTGATAATAATTACAACAACTATGTATGGATAATAATAATGATAATAATAACAACAACAAGGATGTTAACACAGCATTTCACAGATGCCTGAACATTGAGCCGGTGACGCTCCAATGCCCTATGTCATCCCCACCACAGCTGCATCAAGCTCCCTGGGCACACCCGGACACGCTTTTAGGGTTTGGGTTTTAGGGTTACTATAAGGGTTTTAGGGTTCAGGGTTTTAGGGTTTCAACCTAAACCTAATCCCTCGGACACTCGGACCCAGCACTCACTGGCCCGGCCGTGTCTTCTCCCTGTCCCGTGAGCCATCATCCAACACCTGCCCAGCAGTAGACACCAGCCTGGGGTTCCACACAAGCGGCAGGTCACGCGGCAGCCGCCCACCAAACACCGCCTCATTCCACTGCGCGTACAGCGCTTGCGCAATGCCAGGTCGGGCGTCCAGGAAACGCCTCTGCTCCACGGTCAGCCGCTGCCGCCGTGCGGGTGCTGCAGCCAAGGCACGGCCAGCACTGGGCGGCAGCACGGGCTGTGCGAGCGTGGTTGCAGGCGTGGCGGTGGGTTTGGGGGCGGGCGCTTTGGTTCCCTTGCCCCTGCGGGTGGGAGCATGATGAGATGGGGTGTTGATCGATTTCTGTGTCAAAGATGTGATGCGCAATGCCTTGGCCGTGCGTATGCCTGAACCTCCCATTGCGCTGGACTTCATGCACGATGAAATGCACCCACTATGCAGCTTCACTTGCAGCCAGCGCTCAAGTGGTGGCACACTGTGGCCTGCACACACTGACACACATCCTTGTTGGAGTTCACACTCAGATCTGTGCTAGACTGGTTCTACGCACAGATCTGAGAGTGAACCCCAGCAAGGACTTGAACATGAAAGATGTGACCAGCTCACCTGTTGGGCTTTGGCAGAGTCGATGGCTTGGGTTCACTGCCACTCTCGCTGGCCTCCCCTTCATCTGAGCTGGCACCTGACCAACTGCTGCTGCTGTCCTCTGCACTCCCCTCCTCACTGCCCTCCACCCCCTCAGACTCATCACTGGTAATGAGGTTGATCACTGCAGCTGCTGCCGTAGGTTGCCGTGATACGGCTGGCTTGGCTGCTGATGCAAGGCCTGAGGTGCCTGGCATGGGTGCCTGTTGTGCTGGTGTGGCTTCCGGCACGGCACATGCAGGTAGCATGGAGGCATTTGGTGGAGTCTGTGGCTGCGCCTGAGGTGCTGATGGCTTAAGGGCTGGCACCTGGAAGTGAACTGATGGCTTAAGGTGCGGCAGCGGCAATGCAGGTGGCTTGTGCACCGATGGCTTGAGGTGTGGCAGCGGCGATGCAGGTGGCTTGTGCACCGGTGGCTGTGTCGCTGCTGTTACAGCGTGCTCTGGTTGCTGCGGCTGTGTCGCTGCTGGTAGCAGTGCTGGCTTCCGCACGCGCCTGGTGGGCTTGGAGCATGACCATGGCGACGGCTGCTGTATGATACCTGCTGCTGGCGGAGCAGGTGCAGTGCGCGGCGGCACACTAGGCTTTGTGGCCTGCTTTGCACCGGGGGTTTGTGACAGCCTGGGCCCACCTGGGCTTCCAAATACTGCCTGGACAGCGCCTGCAGCTGGCTGCTGCACAGCCGCCGGATCCTCATCCCCCTCACTGTCTGACTCGACCCTGCGTGCCGCACGCCTGCGCACACTGCGGGCCATTGTGCCGCCTTCCTCCTCACTGCTGCCTCCCTGCCCCGCCTGCTGGTGCTGCTGCTGTTGTTGGGTTGGTCCCGCCTGCTGGTGCTGCCGGCTGCCTTGTTGGGTGGGTCCCGCCGCCCGGGCCTCCAGCACCGGTGCAGGCAAGGGAGAGGCGAAGGAGCCGGGCGTGTGCTTTCTAGTCGCTGCTGCCGTAAGAGTCCCTGCCACAAGATTCTCATGGTGCACGGGCCCTGGCCCTGCCTCATCATCAGCATCGCTGTCGCTGTCCATGATGCGCCTGCCTGTGGGCCTCCGCACACTGCGCACCATGGCGGGAGCTTCCTCATCACTGCTGCTGTCCGGCAGTGCCTGCTGTGGTACTTCTGCACGGAGTTCTTGGCCATCCCTGGGCGGGGTGGCTGCATGCTGAGGCTGGAGTCTGTGTGGGCCGGCTCTGCCGCCAGTGGCTGCAGCCTGCACGATTGGGGCATGCACACTCTGCAGCTCCACATCCAAGCGTGGCAAGCCTCTTGCAGCAGCAGAGGTTCCCTGCTGCAGTGCTGGTGATGCATCCACGCAAGGTGCATCATGCGCAGGCTCTGAATCACTGCTGTCGCTGGCAATCACACGCCTGCCAGCTGTAGGCTTGTGTGCGTTGCGTGTCACCACCTGCACCTCCTCCTCGTCCTCCGCTGCCGCCACCTCTTGCGCATGATCATCACTCACACTGCTGCATACTGCCTGACCACTGCTGCAGCTGCGGCTGCCAACCGCTGACAGGAGGGAATCATCCTGATGTGGCAGGCCGCACGACATGGGAGGGGCCTGAACCTGTGGGGACAGCACCTCAGGTGTGCCCCATGATGCACCACTCACTACTGGGGCCTCACAGGCATTATGTGGCGGCTGGCCCACCTGCCCCGCCTCCTGCTCCTCCTGCAACAGCTGGCCCACCGTGGCAGACGGGGAGTGGAAGCAGCTGCCCGACACGTCAGCGGGGGCAGCTGGGGAGAGCTGGGCAGGAGCAGACGGTGCAGGCCAGGCTAAGGCTCTGTGCACTGCCACCACCTGACCAGCTGCAAAAGGCACGGAAGCGTCGACAGGGTCTTTGCCGACACTGCACCCACTCAGTTGGTCCATCAAGCCATCCAGCACATCCACCAGCCTGCTCTCTGCCTCCACCGCAGTGAGTGTTGGGCTGCACGCTTCCCCAAGCGCTGTGTGCATCATGCTGGCACCTCGTGATGGCTGTGGGCTGTCCTGTGGCGAGCCATAGTCCTCACACATCATGCTGCGCATGCTGCGACTGTCCAGACTGCTGCGTGCGCTCCAGGCATGGACAGAGGCAGTGCGGCATGGAGGGACCGATGCTGCTGATGGTGTGGAAGCAAGACTGCACACCTCAGAGGATGGCGTGGAGCTGCCTGCATGACCTGGCTGCAAGTGGCGGGCAGCAGACACAGCGGAACTGATGTCTGTTGATGGTGGTGTTATGGTGAAGGCTGGTGTGCTGTCACACTCAGGTGCAGTGTGCACCGACCCCAAGCCACATGGTGTGGCAAACGAGCTCTCAGGTGTTGCGAAGCCTGAACCCAGGCTGCTGGATAGTGTGACACTAGCTGCACTGCGGGGTGTCGCTGGCTGCACAGGGAGGGGCATGTGAGGAAGCGGTGCTGCAGTAGCAGCAGCTTCATGGCTGCCGGCCACAAGCTGCTGGGGGGGTGTCGGGCCCATGTACCAGGCACCTACATGTGCATGCGGAGCATGTCACCTTGAGCTTTGCTGCAAGCCACACAAGACTATCAATAATACTAGTAATACACAAGACTCACAACCATGAATACATCCTGCCTCACCTCCATCCAGCGCATCATCTGCCACCTCATCAGCTGTGTGGCATTTGTGCTGCATTGGGGTGCCAGCCACACCAACGGAGCTTGTGCAGGCCACCTTTTGCAACACGCCTGCACTTGTGCAACTGTCCGGCAGTGGAGGCCATGCACAGCCGAGGCGCAGGGGGCTCAGGGGCTTGCTGTGCTGCCAGCTGGCGGCTGCATGTGACAACTGGTATATGGATGCACCAATGGATGTGTTCATATTATTATGTATGGATGTGCCAGTATCCACAGCCCTTGGACTGAGTCCACCACCTGCAAAGCTGTGCACTCGGGGCTTGCTGCTGGAAGTGTATGCTTCCCCTGCAGAGCTTGTTTCCCTTGGCTCCGCACCGTCACATGTGCTGTGGCTGAGAGCGGACATTGATGGTGATGCAGGCAACGATAGGCTGGCTGCCATTCCAAGGACTGTGGTGTTGGTGTGGGCGGCTGCAGGCGCCATGCGCAGTGCAGCCGCTGCATGTAATGGTGGTGACATGAGGCCGAGCCTGCGGTCGTCCTGCCTTGCGGCATCATCTTCGCTGTCACTGTCCATCAACACGCGTGTGTTGCGACCAGGCTTGCGCAAGGTGCGTGTGAGATGTGTTGGCACATCCTCTCCGCCTGGTGTGCCCAGCGGTGTCTTGTGTGAGGGCTCTTCCTTGCTGTTGATGTGGCTGGCCTGCAGTTGTGCTGCCAGCGTATCCACAGCTTGGTCCTTTGCATGGAGCGGAAGGTCTACGTGCATGCTGCGTGTGCTGTGCCCATGATGCAACAAGCGATGCTGCGCGTCCGTGACAAGCTCCGGACCATTCTCGTCGTCGCTGCTGCTGTCAGATAGGACAACCCGGCGCCTGCTGAACAGCAGGACGCTGCAAGCGGCCACCATATCCTCGTCCATCACCACCATAGTAATAGAGCTCACAGATCTTCTTGCTTTGGCATGATGAGGTCTTTCACAGCAGTCAACCCTTGGTCAACAATGCTTTCAGCCATGGTCCATTCTGCATCCATTCACGTCTTTAACTTGCACATCCTCAAAATAATACAACAGGTGGCGAATTCTCGGCCAACTGTATTATTCGGGTGTGATTTCTGCCGACAGCACCGAAGCCCTTGCATCACCAGGTAGAACCAGTATAATTTTCAATCATGATGCTAGCACACAGGCCGTTTTCGGGAGTGAGCACGCGGTGCAAGTGTCCATCGCGGATCGGCTTGCACAGTCACAGATTAACAGCAAAACCAGATCCCAGATCTGCACATCATATTTTGGCCCGGGCGCTGCCAGTGGTGGATATTGCTGCCGATGTAGCCAACGCCGAGCAGACCGTAACTTTGGTCTACGCTGGTCTTGGTGCTGCTGGTGAGATCATCCATATTTAAATCACGCTGGGCTTGCGGCAATGCATGTGCCACAGCATGTATGGCTCGAGCTCGTGCATGCATGCAAGTGCTCCTTGCTCAGAGCGGGCAGTGCCCACGCGTACATTATGCATGCAGCGGCCACGTTCATTGCTACATTCTTCGTGTTCCCTCGTCTGTTTCCTGACAAGAACCCCCGCTGGTACGATGCCCGGCATGTGCTTGGGGCTTACACCTCATGAGACTACCAGCTTGCCTGACCGTTGCTGTCCTCAGGCACAGCAGAGCCTACAGCAAGCCATAGGCCATGCCTTGAACTGCACACGTGGCATGCATGGTTTGTACTGCAGGGAGGAAATGCTTCCAGACCTGCGAGCGCGTGGGGTCCCATCGATTTCACCTTCTGAGGCAGCACGCAAGTCCAAGAGGTACACATTTCAATTAACCCTGCTTGCAAAGATCAGCATTTATACACGATGACACAGGGTGTCAGTGCTTGCATCTCAGCGGTTTGCAGCAGGAGAAGCTGTGGTTGCACTGCAAGCATCCCATGCAGCGACAG
The DNA here is from genome assembly GCA_004335575.1 of Haematococcus sp. NG2. Classification (NCBI taxonomy): domain Eukaryota; kingdom Viridiplantae; phylum Chlorophyta; class Chlorophyceae; order Chlamydomonadales; family Haematococcaceae; genus Haematococcus; species Haematococcus sp. NG2. The sequence goes on along the minus strand of QAXD01000029.1, from coordinate 130,055 downwards.
GCGACATGGTCATTGCCACTTATGCCCTTCTAGCTTGCAGCTTCCCATGGTATGTTATGGGCCATCAATGAAATAAACAACAAACTATTATGTGCACGCCTTCTTTCACGCTCAGTGCGTTGCTGCTGGACGTGAGGCTGCCTGCAAAGTTTGAGGAAGTGGCCCCAGCTAACTCAGTGAATGTGCCGCTGTACATCCCGATTCAAAAGTGGGACTTACCCAGCATCATCAGGTGTGCAAAGCTGCCCAAAGCTGTGAGCTGACGTCGATGCTTTGTAGAGACAGGGGTACAGCGCTCTGTGCTGTGGCAAGAGCCTGATACACGCAGCACACCAGTGCTTCCATACGCCTCATCTGTGCTGCTGCTGCTGTCGGTGCTGCTGTGGTGGCTGCAGACGCGTCGGGTTCGCTTCCTTTGGTGTGTACGGTACAGAGATCAACCCCAACTTTGTAGAGGAGGTGGCTGCTGTGGCCTCCAAGGTGACCTGGCTCCAGCTATACTGCTGACGATCATGTGCTTTGACCCCATGCCCCCAACAGCATCCAGCACCTCCGCATGAACAGCTCTGCACCCAGAATACTTCAGCAGCGGATCGAGCACAGGGATATGCTGAGGTTGGCGTCGTGCTGCCGCTGTTGTGGTGCAGGGCAAAGAGGTGATGGTCATCTGTGAGAACGGTGGCTCGATTGACGCCAAGCGTGGGAACGTGAACGGGTCCCAGTCACGGTGCGTGAGATGTTGATCCAGCCCTTGAGAATCATGACATGTCGCATGCGTCTGTGTAGTTGGTGCCCGGGTGCTGAGGTGGCATGGTCCTATGCGGCAGTACCACACTTACACAGAGTGTGTGGGCATGGATCGCGTGAGCTGAAGGCGTGCACAGTACAGCGCGCTGGTGCGTGTTATGCTGCTCACCTGCCCTTTGGCTTGCTGCTATGGCTCCTGAAAGCATGCAGCGGTCTGTCAGCACTCTCTGATCGGCGTGCCCCTATGCCAACTTGGATACGTATTGATTACGTTGGCATTATAACAACGTGCCCGTATGCAGGAGCCTGAAGGCAGTGTACTACCTGCAGCAGGCGGGTTTCAGCAGGGTCTCACATGTGTCAGGTGGGGTCAGCCAGTGGCTGCGTGAGGATCTGCCTGTGCAGGAGTGAGGATCTGCCTGTGCAGGAGTGAGGTTGTACTTGTGCAGGAGTGAGGATCTGCCCGTGCAGGAGTGAGGACCTGTGCAGGAGTGAGGTTGTGTTTGTGCAGGAGTGAGGATGCGCTTGTGCAGGAGTGAGGACCGGGAAATGGGCCTGTGTCAAGCATTTATATTTATGGTTTGGGCTGGAGTGGCAGGTGTGGGGATGGAGCAAGGCAGTGAAGAGGGATGGCTGGCTGCAGTGCAGGGAATGTGACTGCAGAGGTTCAGAGGTGCAGTGTGTCAACACATCAGGGCACGGCATTCTTTGGACAGTCTGGTACAGGGTTCTGGCTGTTGCACGGTCACCAGCTTCTGGCGGCTGAATTGCTTTTGCCACATATGATAAGGGGTTTGCACAGCCTCCAAAGCCGAGTAGACTGAGGGATGAGAGCGATTACCAGTTTTGATCGAGTGCATGACACTAAGGAGAAGGATCACGGCACGGGCTCTCAGACGTGCCCCAGGTACCTTTGCATGACCTCTCATGGCGTGCAGTGGGCAACCAACATCTGTAAGCAGCATGCAGTACGATGTATCATGTATGTCCACACCAGGTACGTACGCGTGTGTGCCTTACAGGATACCAGGGTGTGTGGTGCTTGGGTGCTGTGGCAGCGGAGCAGTGGCTATCTTTGAGATCCTTGCTGCGACTCCCTTGCTGGCATTCTTGGCAAAGCTGTTGCAGTGTGCCATGCGAGCCGTCTTTCTTACTCACTCTGCTGCAACAACGCTGCTGCAACAACGCGCTTGCGGTGCACGCGTGCGCTGCCATGCGCACAAGCTGGGGGTGTCATGCACTGCAGGGGACGAGTGGAGCCCGGCACGCAGGCTCCGACAATGCCCATGGCCCACACGCTGGCGTTTGAACTCCCTGACAAGGTGCTGACATGTCATGAGCAGTGGCTATGACAATGATGTTGCCCTGCGCTGGCTTCAACCCTCCCTATGATAGTGTGCAAACCTGCATGTCAAAGCTTGCATGCAGCATGGTTTTGGGCATGAGTGGTATGCGGCTGTGGTTGAACCTGTGGGTGCCCATCACATCTGTGTATTTCGTGCAGGCTTAGCATCTGGGGCTCATGCGCACGTGAGCATCACACCTTCACCATGTGGCGCAGGAGCACGCAGTCGGTGGGTGGCACACCTCAAACTGCTTCCTAGAGCAAATGACAGCAGCGTTCAACCAAGATCGTGTGGCTGGGGCTGGTATAATGCCGATGCGTGTGTTCAGAAGCTTGTTTGGCTGCAGTGACAGGTGTAATGATGGGTGCACAGGTCCAGGGCACAGAAGCACCAGGACAGGTCTTGGCCTTTTCCCGTGGGGCTGCAGACCTGGTGTTTGCCTGCTAACATGGAGCTTTGATGAGTGACACATGAACCGTACCATATGACGAAGCTGGACAAATGACGCATACATGACTGCAACCAGGGTTACCTATTTGACCTTCTTTGCCAGTGCCGGCTTGCTCCTTTCATGTTTGGCACAGCGCTGTGTGGGCAAAGGGGCCACATCTTACTGGCATCTCACCAGTGACTGACCAACAGGAACCAGCCCACAATGCACCTCCCTGACCGGCCTGCAACTGCGCACTGACGTGCCCTTCCCACGTTTGACCTGCGCTGGTCGTGGTCCAGAGGGGCAGCAATGGGGCGCATGTGGGTCCGTTCCTTTTGGTCCCATCAAATGTATGGCGGGTGGGCGTTGCTGCTGCTGGCTGCCTGTGTGAAGGGGCTGCCTTGCAGGCTGCAGATTGACCCAGCCCTCTCAAGCCTGCACGTGGCAGGTGCGCTGCAGGGTGCACAATAGGCCAGGCTGTCAGCTGCATGCATGCGGAGATGCAGTCATCCACACATGCGCACGCCCACGACTTTGTTTGCCTTGTACACTGCTTGTTTTGCCGTGTGCACTGTGGTGCATCGGCTGCATGGTGCTTCGAGCATGTCATTGCAGGTGTTCCTTCTGGCAGGCGTCACATGTGGTGCTGTGCAGTCACCGCCACAAAGTTTGCAAGGTCATCGTGCATGACACAACGCCCGATGACCATGCACCCTATTTCTGCCCTTTGGCTCTTACACCCTGACCTTCATTCCTGGGCACAGGTGCCTTTACCAAGCCCTTCAAGGCAGTGGTACAGCAAGTGGGCAGCAGCCAAGTAGCTGGCGCTCTGCGTCTAAGCCTGACAGGTGGTGGGGCCACAACAGGCAATGCAACTGCCCCCTGCACCCCTCAAGCGTTGCAGCCACTCCTGGTGTCTGGGTCTGCCGGGGCTGCGCCGAGTGCTGCAGCACTGGGAGCCACTCTGGTGCCCTGGGGCAGCAGTTCTGCACCTTCTGCCCCTACAGTTGGGGTTCCAGCCACTCCTTCCTCTGCACCTTCAGCTGGACAAACGCAGGCAGAAGCAGGGGGCAGCACTGTGGGTAGAGCTGAGGCTGGGCCCGACCAGCCCCTTCATGTGGAAGGCCCAGCACCCAGCGCGCGCGTGGTGCTGGGCACCAGTGACACCGGTGTGGCCAACCTTACTATACTGGGGCTGCAAGTGAGTTCAAAGCAAGGGCACAAGCCATGTGAAGCATGCCTGTCAGGCATGAGGGGCACCGGGCACAAGCCAAGTCGGGCATGCATGTGATGCCACCAATGCTCCATGCTGAGGGTGAAGGCGCACACGGGTCATAGTTTGGATCCTAGACGCTAGAGGGTCACGTCTGCAACAATGTATGCTCCAGCAGCAGAAGTGCATGAGTGGCTGTGCTGCATGCGGCTTTCATGTGCATGATTGACTGGATGTACCATGCAACTGGCGACATCTCTCTGGCCTGCGATGCTTTTGTGCGCACGTGCAGTGCGACATCTCGGCCAACAACTCCTTTGCAGTGTCGCCCCTTGCACTGCCCAGTGCTGGCGCACCGCCACCTACAGCCTCGGCAGGCCCAACTGCAAGCACTGGACTCCCTGCTGCTGCTGCACAACTTTTGGCAGAGTGGCCAAGTGCCATCTCCAGTGCAGGTGGGATGGAGGTGGTAGCACCTACTTGAATGTTACCGCAAAGCTAGCATGCAGGGATCAATGCAGAGAGGTGGCAACTAAGATTTTGCAGGGCCCCAAAGATGATCATTCTATCGATGGGAACCCATACCCACTTGACAATCACTCCATTTACCCAAGCTCTTTCCGGTTGTTCCTCATTTGCTGCGCTCTTGTCGCATTGTGTGGCGCCTGCAGCTGTGGTCAGGGCACCAGGGCTTGTGTCCATCCTCAATGGCAGTGTGCACGCAGCCAGCACACTCACATCGCCCCAGGACGTCTCCATGGCAGGCTTCTCAGGTGCAGTACAGCTCGAGGGGCTCATACTTCTCCTCACACCTGCTGGTCTGACTCACAGTCAGGCTGGCCAGGCTGAGGGCAAGGCTGGTCAGCCCCTGGAGCCGCAGGCAGTACTACTGCTGCCAGCTGTGCAGTACAGCCAGCCCCAGAGTTTGCAAGCGGGGGGTCTGCAAGTCGCGGGACAAGCGGTGATCACCCTCTCACTCTTCACTTGGCTCGTCCCAGATACCAGCACAAGTGGGTCAGGCAGCCCTGCTGCACTGCCCCAGTTGGATCCGGGCTTTGCCACCGCAGTGATTGCATGGATGTCGCAGCAGAGGAATGCGTCAGCGGCTGCGCTCAACAGTAATGCCGCGTCCCACCCCACTGGCCCACCAGCTGGAGGCACCACCACGGGCGCGGCATCTCCAGCAGGGGGAGTTGCAGTTGTCCCTCCTGGGTCCGGCAGTACAAAAGCACTGGGTCAGCCAGGCAGTACAGCCGGGGCCGCAGGGGCTGCTGAGACCTGTGACGCTGTGACCCAGCTGTCACCGAAACCACCAAGCGCCGCCCAGAGTCAGTCATGCAGCTGCCAGTCTGGCTGGCGTGGAGCGGGCTGCTCATCGTGTACTGCTGCTAATGCAGCACAGTGCGGCCAACTGCTGGAGCAGCTGGAGGGAGCTCCTGCTGATATTGCCACAGGGGCCACGTGCTCTGCAGCCATGCTGTACACGCACACAACGCCTTACCGCGTCATGAGCTGTCGTGTGACGGGCTCAATGACGTCCTTCCTGACCAACTCAGATCTGTACTGCAGCCTAACAGGTGGGTCAGCCTCTGCGCAATGGCCAGCAGGGTAAACCACCAAACCGGGTTTTGGTTCATGCTTGACCTTTGGTTGACCATGGCCCTGATTTGCACGTTGAACTGGGTTGCATGGGATAGCGCTGGGAGTCGCTTGTTTTGCAGCAGTCAGGTCAGCTCAGCAGCGTAGTCATGTGCTCGTTCTTGCTGTCTGCCTGCCTGCCTGCCTGCTGGACCTGTGCAATGCACCTGGCGTGCAGGACCATGCTGAAGGCACACCGAGCCATAGATACGGAGGTTTAAAGATACAAGGATACAATCATGACTAGCAGCTGTGTCAGGGGTCTGGCACGAAGCGGCCCCAAACTCTTCCTGCCCACTTGCCTTTGCCATGCAGGCTCTCCACCCCCTTTTGCCTTCTGGAGGGGCGTCAGCTTGCAGCTGGAGGCACAGCATGGGTCCATGCTCAGCTCACAGCCCAAGGCTTCACAGGCCTCCTCAACATCCGGTGCCAGCCTGGGCGACAGCCTGAGCACCATTGGGGGCATTGGCGCACCCCTGGGAGGCGCACCATCCCCAGCAGGCAACAACAGTACTGTGGGTGTATTGCCGTACTGCCTCCTGTACATCCGGGCCGGTGAGATGTACAACCACATGGTCATGTACTGCCGCGCGCTGGGCTGCAGCTTCTTCCAGGGCACAGGCAACGTGAAGTGCAGCGGAGGGGTGGCATGTAGCTGCGCTGACAATGGTCCGGTGCCGACAGATGGCCAAGGGTATCCTATGTTGGCCGGGCACCTTGGACAATGTCCCCCAGACATCCAGGTGCTGATTGCAAGTGAGTCGGGGTCATGGATTGCTTGCCATGAGCGTGGCAGTGCCTGCGCACCTGTCACCTGGCGCTTAGCATTGAGGGCCTGTGGCATTATCAATATCACAATATGAGCGTGCAACCAGGCACGCAGAAACATCGCGCATGCAGAAACATCTGTGAAAAGCCGTTTGATCATCAGGCACGCCTGCCTTGTCACCATTGCCACCTGCCACCATGACCAGCCTTGCATGCAACAAGGCTCATGCCATCCTCCTGCTCGCCTGCCTGCAGGCTTCACAGGCGCCTCAACCATGCGCTGCACCAGCAACACGCCCACTGCTGCAAACAGCACCGCCACTGCCATCGCAGACAATGGTACCGACAACGCAGCTGCCTTTGTTGATCCGGCCTCTCTACCTGCAGATGGCTCTGGAACCTGCAAGCTGACACTAGAAGGCCTGCCCTCTGAGGTGGGTGTGTGTGGTGTATGTGGAGGACGTGGCATGGCCATTGGTTTGGATTGGATACTGGACTCAGATTGTGGCCTGCAGTCTGTGGCTGCTCAGGTGGCGCCCATCGCCTGCTGCACGTCCTTGTTCCTGTTTTCATATCGCCCATGCGCATGGCAACCGTGGGTCCCGAGCCCATGTGTATGTGCGTGTGTGCATGTGTTCACTGTGTCGTTGCACAGGTGGTGGCCACATGCAACATGACAGGCTGTGAGAGCCCCGGGGTGCTTGGTCTTGCCACACTGGCAGCCAGTGAGCCGCCTCCACCCCGGGTTGTGAATTGGCTGCCCGTGATTGCCGGTGAGCAACAACAGAAAGGCTTGAGTGTGTCGCCACGCTGTGTGTTCTAGGGGATCGTCTGTGTCTTGTGGTGGGCTGACTTGTCAAGGCACTGACTCGTGACATGCCCTGCAGCGCACAGCACGCACACACGGGCTATTCGTAGCACTTGCGCCTGTTGTACTCCTGCCCATGCGCCTGCCATGCCGCATGTGCACAGTTTCAGGGCCCAGCTTGGTATGACCTGATGTGTGCCGTGGCACGTGTGTAATGCCACCGCTGTGTGCAGGCACGCCCCTGATGCTGTCCCTGCTGGTTAGCCTGTTCTGTGCGGGTTACATCTTGGCCCACCGAGATCTGTTCCGGCCACTGCCGCCTGGGTATGTCCCCCCCGCACAGCACCACCACCACCAGCACAGTCACAGCCCAGCCCCTGGAAAGTACCTGGTACCTGGCTCAGCACAGCCTGAGTCAGAGCCGCTGCTGGGTATGGGCGCCCCTGACCCCCCTTTCAAGGACCACGAGGGCCCGCCGGCTGGCCCGGTGCACACGCGAGCAGTGGCAGCTGCACTCCCACGCCCTAAGGTGGAAGGGGCGGCTGTGCACTCCCTTGCCGGCCCTGTGGGTGAGGGCGTGGAGGGTGAACAGTGCCCAGACACGGTGTGCTGTGGCAGCAGAATTGGGACCGTCGCCATCGGCGCCCAGGGTGCGGCTGGCACAGGTGCTGGCGGCAGCAGGCCCGGTTTTGACAGAGCCCCTGCAGCTGCAGGGCCTGGCCATGCTGACACTGGGGGTGGGCGAGGCAGCCTCGCACCAGCTGTGAGCCTGAATGTAGGGGGTTTGGTGCTGTGTCCAGACGCAGCTGGCTACCCCTCAACGATGGGTCAGCCCATGGCTGCTGTGGCCGCACCAGACCAGCTGCCAGAACCGGGCTTTGAGTTTGAAGCTGCACCATGTGTGCCTGATGCATCTCAAACCGTTCAGGCCGGCCCTGCAGGCGGTGTGGTTGTCGGAGTGCATGGCACGAGCCCAGCTACACCCGCACAGCCAGTCAGCCTGGGGCCGCCTGCTCTGTACAGCTCTGGCAGCAACAGCTTTGGTGCAAGCGCCCCACCCTCTTCAGGGGCAAGTGTATCCGTGGCGTCCCATGCACCAGGCAGCAGCGGCAGCAGTGGGGGAATTTCATCTGGTGGTGGTCTGGCTGGCAGCACGTCGCTGGGCAAGCCCCCTAGGCAGGCCTCATTCAAGGCAGCGCCCCAGCCGGACCCGTTTGCGGCCTCAGCAGGTGATCAGCTGTCAAGGATCACGTCGGGCCTAACAGAGGACGAGTGTGAGAGCAGTGAGGCGAGCACAAGCATGTTGGGTGCTGTATCTGGTGCAGCACAGGTACGTGCGCGTTTGGGGAGTTTGAACCTCGAGTTTGAACTGTAGAGGCTGGTAGTGATTGCGTCCTCGTGGTCTAAACCTGAACCCTGAACCCTAAGCTGCCTGACACCGTAATGATGGGTTACCATAGCACTTTCACGATGATGCGTGCTGCTTGCCATGTGAAGCAAGTGGGCGTGCAGCTTGGCAGCCGCTCTCCAGCTTGGTGTGGGTCGGACAGCAGCACAGGCTCCTTATGCCTGATCGGCTAGCATGATATCCGCCTCGCTGTGTGCTGACGTGCAACCGATGCCTCCTCCTCCATTGATGCCCTGCAGCCACACTGGAGCGTAGCAGCGCAGGCGCAAGGCGCTGATGTGGCGCTGGTGTTTGAGAACCTGAGTGTGCTGGTGCCTGTGCGCGACAAGGCTCGGGCTGGGCAGCACAGGGCGCATGTTCGTCAAGGTCCCACACCGGATTTGGAGCAGCCATCCTCATCAGATGCTGACAGAATGGAGAAGGGAGCAGCAGGGGGCAGCAGCAGTGGCGGTGTCTTGGATGCAGCAGGTGCCAGAAGGAGCCCCAAGGCTGGTGCAGCAGAGCAGCCCTTGGGGAACAGCTGGGGCGCACACGCCCGCACGCATGCTCACCACCCTCCCAAGCACCCTGACAGCCACCCCAGGCACTACGCGATCCTGGACCATGTCTCAGGTTAGTTTAGGGTTTAGGGTTCAGGGTTCAGGATTTAGGGTTTAGGGGTGGGGCACTGGACCCTAGCTGCCCCCGCGCCCGGTCCCCTGCTGCATGATCCTGCTGTGCTGCAGCACGCTGTCGTCTGCATCCCTCTGGGTATCAGGAACGGCAACCATGAACGACATGCGCTGATGCTCGGTGGCAGCTGGGCCAAAACCTTAAACCCTCAACCCTAACCCATGTTAAGACTATGCCCCGCCTCTGCCATGTGCGGCTCATGATACGTAGGCAGTGTGCGGGCGGGGGAGGTGATGGGTGTGCTGGGCCCCAGTGGCAGTGGTAAGACTACCCTGCTGTCCCTCCTCTCAAGCTCCTCAGCCCAACAGGTGAGCAGTTGGCGATGCCTCGGCTCCCATCAGCAGGCTAACGTAACATAACAGCCGTGCATCGCAGCTTCCAGCGACTTGCCATCAGCAGGCTGCCCATAGTATAGGTTTGAGGGTTTAGGGGGTTAGGGTTTAGGGTTTATGTTCAATGAAGCCGTGGCCGCTCAAGCCACAGCAGTGGCTCCTTGTGATGGGATGGCTGCCTCCATCATGCTCACTCCTCTCAGCCTCACTCCCTGCTTGCCCTTCACATGCTGCACCCTAAACCCTGCACCCTGAACCCTAAACCCTGCAACACTTTCGACCCTGCAAAACTATAAACCCTGCAAACCTTTAACCCCTGCAACACCCTAAAACGTCACCCTAAACCGTAACCCTAAACCCTAACCCTAAACCCTCACCGCAGCTGGGTGCGGGCGTGCGTGTACGAGGCACAATCCAACTGGTGGTGAGCATGCGCTGCGCACAAACCTCCGCCCCACAGCAAGCGACTGTTTCCCTCTGTGACCTAGGAGCGGTGCGGGGCATGTCAGGCAGCTGTACAGGTGCCAGAAACATTAGCAGAGGTGGCGGAGGTGACGTGGGGCATGAGGGAGCAAGTGGTGAGGCATGTGGCATGGGTGCTGCAGAACGTACGGCTGCAGCACCAACTGCTGGGCCGGCGGCGGAGGGCCCACCAGCAGCAGCAGGTGCAGGCAGCACAGTGGTGGTGTCCGGTGCCAAGAATCTGCGCAAGGTGGGTGCAGGGCCAGCAAGTTGTGCAGGTGTCATGCACTCAATGCATCATGTCATGCACTCGTCCTGCTTCTGGGCTTGAGCCTGTTGCACGAACCAGCCTTGCACAAATGCGTTGGCACGCCTTCTCCTGGCCGCACCGCATCTTTGCGCCAGGACTGCGTCAGTTGAGAGCAGGTGTTTCGTGCTTCTGGATGGCATGTGTGCCCTGCAGCTCACAGCCTTTGTGGCTCAAGCTGACATCCTGCCAGCATACCTCACGGTCGCCGAATGCTTCATGTACTCGGCACTGCTCCGGCTTCCACTGGGCACACATGCCTCCGTGATCCAGGTCTGTGGATTAAGCATGGCAGGCATCGGTTGCACATGCACATCATGCAAGCAGTGCTGCATGCATGTGAGCGATGAGGACAGGAGTTCAAGGAGAGAAATCCCCGAGGCATCCCGTGCGATGAGGAAGCTTTCATGCACTGTGTCTGCGTGTGCAATGCGCGCACAGGAGCGTGTGCTGCATGTGCTGCGCGAGCTTCGGTTGGAGCACGTGGCGCTGCGGCAGGTTGGCGCAGCTGCTGACTCAGCAACCGCCGCGATGATGGCCACCAGCCGCGGCAGCAGCCACGGGCTGTTCCCAGGGTCCCAGCTCCTGAGCCACGCACTGTCACGCGTGACATGTGGGGTCCTAGGGGGCGGGGGCGGGGGCGAAGCACGGGGCTTGAGCGGGGGCGAGAAAAGGCGGGTGTCGATCGGCATGGAGCTCGTCACCGAACCGCTGGTGATCATCATGGATGAGCCCACCAGCGGGCTGGACTCCTACTCGGCACTGGCGCTGCTGCGCGCGTGCAAGGAGGTGAGCAGAGGGGCCGTGGTTGCATCTGGCCGACATTTGATCACTGGACAGTGCGTTTTGTTTGAAGGGTGTGCGTATCACCTATCGGATCCTTCAGAGAACGCTTCTGGCTTGGGCCCCATCAGATGGCATGACAAAGAAGCTATCCTCTGGTCCTGCAACAAGCACAACAGAGCAGCATACATGCGATGGGGTGTGCGTCCTGTATGTGCATAAGTGCATTCCTGTATGCAACGCCCCCGCAACACCCGCGGATCGCAGCTGGCGCAGGGCGGGCGGGCGGTGGCCATGTCGCTGCACCAGCCCTCCCCTGAGATAGTGTCCCTCTTGGACCGTGCACTAATTATGGGCACCGGGGGCAAGCTGGCATACCTGGGTAAGTAATACAGCTACTTTAACTAACACTCATTATGGGCACCGGGG
>QAXD01000029.1:74589-118249 GCA_004335575.1 Haematococcus sp. NG2 | reverse complement strand
TTATGGGCACCGGGGGCAAGCTGGCGTACCTGGGTAAGTAATACAGCTACTTTAACTAACACTCATTATGGGCACCGGGGGCAAGCTGGCGTACCTGGGTAAGTAATACAGCTACTTTAACTAACACTCATTATGGGCACCGGGGGCAAGCTGGCATACCTGCGTAGGTGATAACCTACAGCTACCTTAATTGCAGGCTGGTAAGTGCAGGCTTGGAAGTGCAGGCTGGCATGAAAGGTTGCCTGAGTTGGATGCGCTGCACATGCATTGGCCGACCAAGCCTACAGTAACATAGCCTGGCAATGCCATGCCCACGCTCTGCCTTGATGCTGTGTCCCGCTCGGCCAGTGCTCCCTGTGCTGTTTGTGAACTGGTCACACAGGCTCCATCTGTGAAACGCCGTGTTATCATTAATATTATTACACAGGCTCCATGGGGGCTCCTCTGCACGACTTCCTGGCGGCGGCCCACCTGCCCTGCCCCCCCACACGCTCCCCAGCGGAACACCTACTGGCTCTGGTGTCCGAGCCGCCCACACTGGCCGCTCTGCTTGCCACCCGCGCCAAGCAGCAAGCACAGCAGCCACAGCAGCAGCGGCAGCAGCAGCAGCAGCGGCAGCAGGGCAAGGGACCTGCCTCGGTTGTGGGTGGCAGCAGCGCGTCACCCAGTGCTGGGGCACGTGTGAACCGGCAGTCAGCTGCTGTTGCCCCTAGCGGGCTGTGGGGCTCCAGAAGTGCCCCAGACACTCCTCGGGGCAGCCACGAAGGCACATCCACGCTGCATGTGAGCAGGCCTGCAACGCCCACCACGCCGCTGCCTGCTCTCCTGGCGGCTGCCATGCCTGGGGCTCAAGTTCTGGGGGGCACACAGGCAGGAGGTATTGAGGGGACATCTGGCAGGGGTGGTATGGCCATCCCAGTCAGCCGGAAGGGGACGCCGATGAGCGGGAAGGCGACACCTGTCAGCTGTTCCCACACCCCTTGCACAGTATCCCTGGCTGCGCAGCTGGCTGCAGCAGTGGTGCAGGCGCAGCAAGTGTCTGCAGCATCTCGGTACAGCCCGGGGGCGCAGCACAGTCACAGCAGGGCTCTTTCACCCACAGCCCAGCATCAAACGCCGGCCGGTGATGTGGCCCCCGAAGCTGGGGGTGGTCTTGCTCAAGTGGGGGCCAAGGGGAGCAGCCTTAGGACCCTCAGAGGCACCTCAGCACCTGGCACAGTCCAAGGTATCACAGAGGACACTGCTGCTTCACCAACACCTGCAGCTGACCATGAGGCAGGAGAGGCAGGAGCTGCAGCTGGGTCAGCCTCCAAAACAGCTACTGTGTCTGTGGCAGGTGGCACGAGCACAAGTGTGCTGCTGCCCACCGGGCAAGCTGCCACACACGCCTCCACATGGGCTTGTGCTGCTGCCAACCGCTTGATGTGTCATCCGTGGTGCATGCACATGCGTGATGCGTCCGCGCGACAAATGCGCGAGTTGGCGGTCATGGCATGGAGGGCTGGTCTGGAGATGGCCAGGAACCCAACACTGCTGATGCTCCACATCCTGCTGGCTCTGGGGGCAGGCACAGTGGTGGGCCTCATCTTCTTCCAGCAGCCTATGACGCTGCCAGGCTTGCAGAACCGCGGCGGCGTGCTGTTCTTCTCCCTTGCCCTCTTTGCCTTCACCTCACTCACCGTGTGTGATGGCCTAACACAGGAGCGGGCACTGGTGGCACGCGAGGCACGGTGTGTGATGTATGCGTGCAATTGATTATAGTATACCGTGGTACTATTGAATGATCAAACATTTATTCGATTTTAGAATACTATAAACCATTGTGAACATCAGGCCAGATAGTACGTTCTTTTTCAGACAGTGTTTCCGTGTGTGGCAGCTCAGGTCCACCGCACTGCACTTCAACCTTGCCTGATGGCGTGCTGGCGCCAGAGTAGGAGCGTGCTTTTACAGTTTTAGATCTGTTCTCGCGCTGCGGCCTCTGGCCGTCTCAGAATGTGACCATGCCTGCCACACATGATATAGCTCCTTCCAGGCACGTACAAACACATGTCTGCTTGAGTGCTTGCAAGGCAGTGCCGCGTAAGCATGAGTGTATCAGGCTTCCTTTGTGTTGGGACATTACCTCTGCCATTTGTTGCCTTTTTCATTGAACACACCATGACCCACACCGCACCACTCCTGGCACCCTGCAGTGCTGGGCACTACCGCGTGACATCCTACCTCATCCCGCGTTTGGCCCTGGATGCATTACTGCTGCGCACATTGCCTGCTGCACTGTACACCGCGCCTCTGTACCCATTAGTTGGGCTGCAGGTGAGTGAAGTGCTGTGCGCACAACACCTTCAATTCCCCACTTCTCGCTTGCAATGACTTGCGCTATGTGCATTCCTTAAGGACAGTGAGACGCCAGGATCTTGGGAACTTTGCTTGTTGGCACAGCAAAGTTCCAACCAACAAGCAAAGTTCCAAAGATCCTGGCGTCTCATTGTCCTTAACACTTCTTGGGGCACATCACACCACCGAACAACCAGCCGTGGTCCTGCCATCATGATGTTGCAGGGCAGTGCATCTCGTGTGGCAACATTCATCCTGGTGCTTGGCACATTTGGCGCGACCATCGGTGCCCTCACCGTCTGCGCAGTCGCGCTGGTCAACACCCCAGGTGTGTGCATTCTTCTACCTGTCGGCATACCAGCATGAAATGAAATGCCCATTACCTGCAACACAGAGTTGTGTGAGTAGAGGGGCTCTGGGCGCAGCAGCGGCACCCGTCCCTCAGCAATCTTCCTCCTCACATGTTGGTGTTCTGCCTTGCAGCCAGCAGCGCATCTGCAACATCCATGTGCCATGTGATGTTACACCCTCAGTTCAGAGGCCACGGGCAGCAGCACGAAGAGCATGGCAGGCTGCTCACGCTCAGCTTGAGGCTAGCTGATGAGGCTTGAAACCACATGTTGGTAACGGCACCCTGCATATGCATGCTTGGTGGCTGCAGGCAAGGCCGTGCTCATTATGAACCTGTGCCTGCTGCTGCAAGTGCTGCTTGGTGGTTTTCTGGTCAACCCCCACTCCATTCCAGTGTGGCTGCGCTGGCTGCGCTACGCTTGTCCCCTCAGGTGCGCATCCTGCCGCATGGCCCGCATCACACCCTGAGAATACCCGGCACAGATGCCGGTGCATGGCAAAGCTATCGACGTTTCGGCCCAGTCCAGTGACTTGATGCCGCCAATGACAGTGCGCAGGAGGCACGTGCTGAGATGCACCGCTGCGACCTGAATGTATGGCTTTCTATGCTCATTCCCTGCTAATAATAATAACACGGCGTTTCACAGATGTTTCCGCATGCCGGAGCCTGACAGTCGTCATGCTCATTCCTTGCAGTTATGCATTTGAGGGGCTGACTGCCAACGAAGTACGTGGCCAACCGTTCTCCATCTCTGTACCCTCTTTGCCTACAGTGGATGCGGTGCAGGTGAGCAAAGGGGTGGCATCCTCAAGTGCCTGAGGTGTTGCCCAGGCATGCCTCATCCTCTTCTTGCCTTGTGCCTTGACACTTGTGGCCTTGGCCTTGTGCGTACTTGCATGACAGCGTGAGCTTAGGACCAGCATGTCTCTGTGCCTAGACTGCCAGAAGACATTGGCTGTACTATTAGTAAGGTCCACAACCCTGCTTGCGCACTCGTGACTGCCATCACATTGTGGCACACACAGGGTGAGGCGATCATGGATGCCATTGGACTGGACGCCAGCAAGGCGCAGCGTGATACGGGGATTCTTGTGGCGTTCTTTGCTGGTGTTAACCTGTTGGCGTTCCTCCTCTTTAACCGCATCGCGTGAGAGAGAGGTGCTGAGTTGGATGGCCCACATGTATGAGGAGTCCACATGTGATGCAGTTGATGGCAAGGTGATCTTCACACTGCATACAGTGTGCTGCTGGGTTGCTGTTGCTGTTGCTGGTCCCGTCGTATCATATTGTATTGTTTTGATGCAAGCTTGAAGTGACAGATGCGGACAGGTCAGTAGCCATTTGATACCCAGTAATACTACAAGCAGTGCAATTCGCGTCTACTGTATTAAACGCCATGAGCACGGACTGCAGCTGAGCAGCAAAGGAGCATGGACAGGGACGAACAGGAGAACGTGCCACGGCAGCGACTTGTGAAGGATAAAGTACACCCAGCAGCTCCAGCGCGTGCCCAGGTGCCAGCACCGCGTGCAGCTCACACCCTGCTCGGTAAATCCCTGGTCATGGCGGATGACGGAAAGCCAGCCTTTCAGGACCTGTCATTGAATACATCGTGCACACCCGTCGTTCTTCGCCCGCCAGAGAGCATTTTTTGAAGGGAGCAGCAGTGCCAGTGGCAGGCAGCGATGGCGAAGGTTAAAGTGAAGAAGTTGAAGAAGAAGGCGGGGGCAGAGGGTAAAGCAGCATCGATGAAGGATGGCGTCAAAAAAAGGAAGCGCTCAAAGAAGGTACATGCGGACATCCATGCTTTGACCATGCAGCCTGCATGGAGGTGCCCAGCACACACTGCTGGACATGCCGACCTCTGGGGCTGCGGACAAACCTATTGCAGTACACATACTGAGGATCAGGATGCCAGGTCTGTAAGCACATGCAACCATGCGCTTCGGGAACACCTGCGGTGCTGTGTGTGATGCTGCGATTGCCTGCAGGAGGAATCCAGCAGCAGCTCCTCCTCCTCCTCCTCCTCAGCATCCACATCTTCATCTTCTTCCAGCTCGGAAGACGAGCTGGGCCTGGATACTGAGACTCGCAGGAAGCTGAACAAGCTGAACAGAAAGATCGACAAGACAAAGGACCCGGCCACAAAGGCCATGCTGGAAGGGAGGCTGGTAAAGTTCCTGCAAGCCCATGCAGCCAAGCAGGCACAGTCAGACCCAAGCCAGGCAGGACCAGGCCCAGGCAGCAGCAGGACCCAGTCGGCTATTGCAAAGCACGCAGCCGCGTTCGACTTCAGCAAGCCGCGCACCGCAGGCATCATCCCCAGTGCAGCACCCATGACGGCAGAGGAGCAGCGGCGGCGTGCGCAGAGGCAGCAACGCTTCCAAGACTCCTGCCAGGGGGCAAGCGAAGAGAAGGTGAGGAGGGCAGTCGCCATGTGCGACCTGATTGTGTGGCGTCAACAGTTCCTGTTACTTTCATTCAACAGCTCCTGTGCACCGTGGCCGCAGCCACCCTGTCTACTTGCGCGCTGCGTGTGTTGACTGGCCCCATGCACAAACATATGCCCGGCCCCCGGCAGGTGGAACTGCGTGCAGCAGGAGGGATCGGCACACGTGAGGAGCTGGAGAAGGAGTACCTACGGCTCACCTCACTGCCGCGCGCATCAGATGTGCGGCCGCCTCACATCCTTGAAGCTGCTCTGAAGTGGGTGTTGCAACGCAAGCTTCGCAGCTTGATGGGACCTGCCGCTGGGGCCAACAGCAACTGAGCACATGGCAGCTCTGCAGCAATCACCAGGAGTGTGGTGCCAGGAGGTTGGGGAGCAGTATCCTACATGTCTGGCATGCAAGCGCAGCAGCACGCAGCTGACATCGCCATGCCTCATCCTGCATCCATGCTGCAGGCTGGTGAAGGCACGCTGGGTGGAGGGGGCCGACTATGCATATGCATGCGACCAGCTCAAGTCCATCCGCCAGGTTTGTAGTTATGGGGTGTTGGCTGTTGCGCATGTAGCCGTGCTGCAAGTTGTTTGTACAGATTGTACTGCATGCACCTGATGGCTTATCACGTTATCAGCAACAAAACTAGCCGATGTTACTCACATGCTGCTACTCTCATGCGGGGCTGTTGCCATGCCGATGGCTACAGGACCTGACAGTGCAACATGTGCGAGATAGGTTGACAGTCGATGCATACGAGACCCATGCACGAATTGCACTGGAGGTGAGCGTGACTTCCATGGTCCAGGCACTTGCGTCAGGGTTGCTGCTTGAGACTTGGGAGCATCGCAATCACGGCTTGAACAGAGTTGAGGGCCAACAGCCCAATCACGACTGGCCTTCACATGTTGCAGTTGACCTTCGTCTGCAACTCTGCATAGCAGGTGGGGGACTTGGCTGAGTTCAACCAGTGCCACACGGTACTGAAAAGCCTGTACGATGAGGGAGTGCCAGGGAACGTGGAGGAGTTCTGTGCATATGGCCTGCTGCATGCCATGATTGCATGCGGGCTCAAGTCAGCGGGCGGAGCCAGCTCACGCAGCGCCCTGGCCATGGAGTTAACACAAGTTTATGCACGGCACGAGCGGATGCTGCAGCGCGCTGCTGATGCAGCAGATGGCTCAGGAGCTGCAGCCAAGAGGCAGAAGGTGGCTCCTAACATTGGCAAGTCACCCAATGGGCATGCTGCAGCTGCAGCATCTGTGTCACGGACCACGTCAGCCCTGGTGCCAGGTCTGCTCGAGCACCCAATGGTGCAGCACGTGCTGCGGGTGGTGCGTGCCTTCCGGCTGGCAGATTGGCAGGGCTTTGTGCAGCTGTATGACGGGGCACCGCGCATGGCGCCCTATTTGATGGACCGCCTGCTGCCTGCTTTGAGGTCTTACGCGTTGCAGGTGAGTCGCTGATGCGCTGCCTGCCTTCAGTGTTCACCCTCGTGATAGTTGTGCTGGATGCAGGCCTGCAGTCGCCGGCGCGTTGTTATGGTGACTCATGTCACCAATGCTGACAAGGTCTGCTGCTGACGCACTGTGCACCTGCAGGCCATTGTGGTCGCACACAAGCCGACACCCGTACCTCTGTCAGGGCTTGCCATGGCCCTGGGTTTTGATGATGAGGGTGAGGCAGCACAGTATGCTCAGGACAATGGGGCATATGTGGATCGGGACGCAGGGTTGCTGGATACAAAAGTTTCAGCAGCACGCACTGCTGGGCCAGAGCTACAGGCACCTGCTGGGCACATCCGTCGGTGAGAGTGCAAGCCCACACCAGTCAAAGTCAACTGAGTGGGGATGTGTAATTCATGGACGAGGTTGGCTCCTGCACGAGGGTACACACGAGCCCAAATCAAAATCATGTCTCAACAGAAAGCGTATGCAATAGGAGGGGTGGGTGCGCAGCCCACCCTGGACGATGTCGTGCGCATTGCTCAGGCCTCTGTGGCCGTGGCCCTGGATCCTGCAGGATCTGATCGAGTAAAGAAGGCATCTCCGCCCCCCAAGTCTTTCCAAGCAGAGGCGGAGCCCAGTACAAGTGCTAGTGCGGATGGCGAGCAGCTCAGCTACCAGCAGGCACGTGCTGTAATGGCGACGAAGCTGCTGCAGCTCATGAACGGCCGTTCCGGTGCACGAGTTCAGATCGCGGAGTACCTTGTGGCACTACTAAACGCTGGGATCGTGCCAGTGCTGCGTGGCAGCAATGCTGACGCATCTACTTTAAGGCAGCTTGCGGATGCGTTCTACGGCCTTGGCACCAGCTGCAGTGCGACAGGGAAGGACCAGCCGGCACTGGCTGATGCGATTTCCGCTGCCAGTGTTGAGGCTCCCAAGCTTTCCGCAGCTGAGCGCATCGTGATCGAGGGTGGCGCAGCTGCTACTGCTGGCATTGCAACTCTGGCAGTGCAGGGCGGGAAGAAGCTGCTGTCCCTGGCCACTGCTGCTGCTGCACTATCAATTGAAGCTGTTGGCGCTCAGGTGCGCATGGCGGTGTGCTGGCTTGCATGGGTACACCATGCACAACACATGGGCGCACATGGCCGCATGCAGAGTGTGCCGCACAACCTTGGCAGCGTCCATGCATGCATTTGCATGCGCCGCCCTGCCGGCCTGCTGCGGTGCCTCAAGCCTGCCATCTATGCCATGCTACGCACGTTGCAACGCGGGCTGTGATGCACCATACACACGGCTTGCCAACTCCCCTCAGATCAAATCCTTGGATGCTGACAACATGGAGGCCCAGGGCTACAAGGGGGCCACTGCAGTTGCGGATGAGCTGCGCTCTATGCTGGAAGGGTCAAAGCGTGCTGGTGCGCACGCGTGCTGTCCATTGTATTGTCCAGTCTGACCAGCTGGAGATGCTCGCTGGGGATGGGTTTGCAAGATGATTGGGCTCCACGCTGCTTTATGTTGGAGAGCATGCACCTGGCCGGGAGTTCTGTTATGGGCCATGTGGCTTCAGCTATCTAAGGTCACGACACTCAGCCAGCCATTCTACATTGGCATCCACAGGCACGCTCAAGGCGGGCGAAAACGCACTGCCTGCTGCATTCAGCAATGTGGCGCAGCGGCTGGGCGCAGTGTCCGAGGCGCTCGCATCTGCATACACCGCTGTGCGCTCAGAGGTGCAGGCGGAGGCACTGCCGCCAAAGGTGGGGTGAACAAACTGAAGGTGTTACACACAAAGATGAAGGCCCCATGGCTGGGGTAGGGCAGGCCAGGCTGCCTTGAAGCAGATCCACATGCTTGGCTGCCACAACCATGTACATGAGAAGCACCTAGGGATGAGCTCAGATGCCACAACTGTGAGCATGCATGATTGACCTGCACATCCAGACATGCGCATATCCTGAGCAAATGAGCAAGTTGAACTGCCTGTCCATCGTGGATGTGCACGTCATGCAGGGTGGCGCCCCTGGCAACGTGGTGTCCCCCTGGCTGCCGTCCTCTCTGGTGGAGGCTGCGCGCATGCTGCTGGGGCTGGCAACAGACGCTCAAGCACGCGCAGCGCGTGTGGCACAGGGCAGCAGTGCAGCGGAGGCGCTGGTGAGTGTCCACATGGCTTGTGCCAGGCAGCCCAGTCTAGGGGCTGCAGTGCATGGCCCACTTTCGACTAGGGCTGTGGATTATCAGCGTGCATTGCTGGGTGAATTGCTGGGTGAATTGCTCACAACACAACCCTGCTTATGGGTGATCCCCGTGACCTGCTGCTTCTGCAGGCACCTGCTGTGTCCAAGGTTGCAGCTGAGCTGCAGGTTGCCTCGTCCGCGCTGCAACCCGTGGGTGCACAGCTGCTGTCCGACCCGGATGCCACGCCTGGCGTGGCCGCTGCTGTGGCCGCCAGCAAAGCGCTTGACGCGGCCAGCTGGGCCGTGGCTCTGGAGGCCCTGACAGCTGTGGTGGTGCTGCGGCTGCTGGAGGGCCCGGCACAGGAGCAGCAGCCAGCTGGGGAGGCTGAGTCAGCCCCAGCTGCGGAGGCTGATGGTGATAAGAAGGGCAAGGACAAGAAGAAGGACCGCAAGGGGGGTGCACAGGTGGGTGGGGCAGAGGCTGAGTCTGCTTAGGACAACATTGGCCGGCCCGATGCACCCGGCAGCAGCCGTTGCATCGCAAGCAACATTATACATCTTGCTGCGACCTACAACTGGCCAGCCTATTTGCAGAGGTTGCAGTCGTGTGTTGTGTACAGTCAAACACCAGGGTCCTTTCACTTCTCCACTGTCTGCGCAGGGTCTGGCACTGGGCAAGGGCACGGCTGCAGTGCGCACGGCTGTGGAGCGTGCAGCAGCAGATGGGACAGCTCTGGCGCTGGCCCCTGCAGCAGAGGGCGCGCCTGCTGCCTTGGCGCAGGGTAGGTGGCCGTGGCCGTGGCTTCGGTTGATGGTGGTGTGACAGTGGCGGCCTCTCCCACCTGCGTCATCCTGCTGGCGTTTGCACGGCAGGGGCATCATGCGCCTTGTTGCCGCTGTGGGGACAGCATCATGCCCCTGTGTACCACTGTTGCCGCTGTGCAATGGTCCATCATGTGGTGTTTGGTGTTCGCAGGCGCGCTGGAGGGCGCACTTGGGCGTGCCGCATGCCTGCTGTCCCCTCTGGGGGGCTCAGCCGCCAAGTTGCTGGATGAGCTGCGGGCCATCATTGAGGCAAACCAGGTGCGCAGCAGCACCCTGTTGCATGGTACTATGGTTGTATGGCGCAGTTGGTACGTTGTAGGCTAGCACAATCAATTGTGCTGCCCATTCAGCTGCACGTGCATTCGAGCTGGTAGAAACAGCCATGACGGCAAGTGTGATGTACCACCTTAACCAGAAAGCACCATGGTGGTGGTGAAGCAGCAGCAGCAGCAACAGGAGCAGCAGCAGCGGTGTGCTGCCATGCCCATGCATGCAGGTCCCTCACACACAACATGAATACGAACCTCAAAGCTGCTGCATACACCCTTGCGTACTGCTGTGTAATGCTTCATACACCCTTGCATATTGCTGTGTACAACCTTGCGTACTGCTTTGTACTGTTGTGTACTGCTGCAGGCGCGGCGCAAGCCCAAGGTGCCCAAGGGTGCGCGCGACTTCTTGCCGGAGCAGATGGCCATCCGTGAGACTGCGTTCAACATCATCATGTCCGTGTTCAAGCGTCACGGTGCGCCTCCCTGCTTGGTCTGTGTCGCGCATGCTGCATGTGTCCTCAGGGTGATCGTACCAGGCGGCCTGGGTATCTTGAATCCATGTCTGCACATGTCTGACATGTACCACATGCCGTATGCCATGTGATTTTGGCTGGGATTGCACAGCTTTTGAAAGAAGCAATATGCAAATCTGCCTTTTCATTCAGGCGCTGTCGCAATCGACACACCTGTGTTTGAGCTGCGTGAGACTCTGATGGGCAAGTATGGTGAGGACTCCAAACTCATCTACGACCTGGCGGACCAGGGTGAGGGTTGATACTGACTCTCACTTTTGCCTCAGGTCTGGCCCTTTGCCTCAGGTCTGGCTGCATCAGTCCGTGGTGTGTAGCACATACAACCACAGGTAATCAACCACAAGGACATTGTACCTCCAGCTTGTGGTTGTTATTAACCCTCTACCCACATGGAGCTCCCATAGCATTCGTGCAGATAATTCTCAGATTCATTACAGATATTCATGCCTGCAATCCGCCTGATCATCTGCCCCTGCACACCACCTCACAGGAGGTGAAGTGCTGTCCCTGCGCTATGACCTCACCGTGCCTTTTGCGCGCTACGTGGCGGTCAACGGCATTGGCAACATCAAGCGGTACCACATCGGCAAGGTGTACCGCCGCGACCAGCCCCAGATGAACCGCGGCCGCTTCAGGTGCACACGTGCGCTGTGCTACGCAATGCGTATAGTGCTTAGTGCTTCTTTCATGTGGTCTGCCGGCATTGTCAAGCGTGGATGACTCCAGTCCAGTGTCCCGCATCTGGCATGCCCCTGATGGGTCACCTTGGGCGAGCATGTTTGCCCTCGCCGTCCATGCAGGGAGTTCTTCCAATGCGACTTTGACATCGCGGGGGCATACCCCACCATGGTGGCTGACAGTGAGGTGCTCAAGGTGTTGACAGAGATCCTCACGGTGCGTGCTGAGGGGCGCATGTAATGGCCGAGGGGCATGTGAGGGCTGCATGTGATGGCGTGTGGTGGGGGCTGTGGGGGGGATGAAATGGTGGCAAGAGGGGAGATGGTCATGCTCCTGAGGGCGGGGCTTCCAGCCTAGGTGCAGGTCATGTCGCTTATTCCATCGGCGTACCATGCCAGCGGAACCAAGCTGCGTGATTCCGTGCCTGTCGCGTTGTTCCATCCCGCACACCCTTACCCTGTTAATACCTCTCCGCACCCTGTGCACACCTGCAGGACCTGAAGCTGGGCGAGTTCGAGATCAAGCTGAACCACCGGAAGCTGCTGGATGCGATGATGCAGATCGCGGGTGTGCCGCCCCAAAAATTCCGCGCCATTTGCTCTGCCATCGACAAGCTGGACAAGGTGTGTGCGTGCGCGGACGAGTGTGTGCGCATGTGACTCTATTACGTTCCAGGGTTTTCTGGGGCGGATGGGTCAACCCCATCGCTCCAGGTTGCGTCCTCTGTTGTCCCTCCTGTGCACCTCCCCAAACAGGGATGCCCAGTCACTCTGGTGCTACTAGCTGCTGGAGGTTTCTGCGAGTCAACCCCCTGCAGCTGACACCAGCCTGTCCTGACCAAAATCGTATGGCTGACCCTGTGCAGGAGCCATGGGAGGCGGTGCGTGCCGAGATGGTGGATGAGAAGGGGTTGCCGGGGCCTGTCGCCGACAAGATCGGGGAGTTTGTGGTGCTGCGCGGCGAGCCAATGGCACTGCTGGAGACTCTGAGTGCACCAGGCCATGCGTTCATGGCGAATGCCGACTCCAAGGAGGCGCTGGAGGTGAGCTGCTTGGCCGCAGAGCACCATGGCCCATGGCTTTTCGTGCCCACTGAAGTTGATGCAGCTTGGGGCATGCCAGGAATATTAAGAAGGTGCCCATGTGTGTGATAGCACCAGCTTGGAGGAACGGTCCCTGCGGCAGCATGTACACCCTGAGACGGCCTCTCATTTTGAAGCTGAAGAAGCCGCTCGCCTGCACCCGCATGACAGGAGCTGCGCACGCTGTTCTCCTTCGTGTCATCCATGGGCGCGCTTGGGTCGGTTGTGTTTGACTTGTCGCTGGCGCGTGGCCTGGACTACTACACTGGGGTGATCTATGAGGCAGTGCTCAAGGTGCGCGCATAGGCTGGCTTCAGTGCCATGTGGTCCTGTACGCAAGCCAGGCAGGTTTGACTGGCAGGTTTGTTTCATTGTTTGCCAAGAGCAGTCCATCAGTCCACGGCTGCTGGTGCAGGGGCTGTGTGTCCTAACAGTACTCTGTGTACTGTAGCGGGCATGCGCTCTGAGAGTTGTGCAGGGCCGCTCTGTGGTGCTTACGGCCATGATGCATCAGAGTACCTTCTGCGTTGGCTGACCCTGCCTACTGCTTGCATGGTGTGTGGTGGGACTACAGGGCGCGAACGTGGGGTCTATTGCAGCTGGCGGGCGGTATGACAAGCTGGTGGGCATGTTCAGCGGCAAGGATGTGCCGGCCGTGGGCGTGTCCATCGGCATTGAGCGCGTGTTCACAATCATGGAGGGTCAGGTGAGGCACATTCTCAGGCTTGGAACCCTGAGCTCATAGGCCCCCACATCGTCAAGAATGGACAAGGTAGCACCCGAGCGGTACAGGGCACCGCCGGCCCAGCGGCCCGGACCCTGCTCGGCACGACAGGCCGCACTGGGCACCACATGCAACACACATGACCACAGCAGTGAGGATGACGTTTGATCCAGGCCCTTTCGCAATGCACCTGGCTTGCACGTAGCCCTGCTGCTTTGCGCGACGGTCTTAACCCTGACAAGAAGCTGCAGCTCATCGCTTGCTGTGCCAGCTGTTGTGCACCACATTGGCTGCACCTAGTTAATAATGATAGTAATAACACAGCGTTTCACAGACGTTTCTGCATGCCGGAGCCTGCACCCAGTTACCTCACCTGGATTGGAATGCCTGCGCTGGGTGGCAGGTGCGCGAGCGTGCGGCTGCGGAAGGCCGGCCAGTGCGGGCGATTGAGACCGAGGTGCTGGTGGCATCTATTGGCAACAACATGCAGGTGTGCGCCGCTTTCCTCAGCAATAATGCATATTGCTGCGCTGGTTCGTGCCTTGGAGCTGCGGACGCTGGTGTCTCAAAATGCACGCTGCGCCAGGCCCCAGGCCCCAGGTCCTGCCCATACTGATTTTGGCAAAGTTCTGCACCGTCCACCAGAGCTCAACAGGCCCCTGCTGTTATGCCATCTCCTGCATCGCCCTGCAGACGAAGCGCATGGAGATCTGCTCGCGCCTGTGGGCGGCTGGCATCAAGGCCGAGTTCGGGTTCAAGGCCAACCCCAAGATGGGGGACCAGCTGAGCTACGCGCTTGACAACGCCATCCCCTTCATGGTCCTCTTTGGGGATGAGGAGCTCAACGCAGGCAATGTGAAGATCAAAGATATGGAGGTCAAGTCAGAGGATGTGGTGCCGCTGGATCGCCTGGTGCCCGAGCTGCAACAGCGTATCGCGGCTGCAAAGGCACGTGGGCCTGCACCTGCTGCACCAGCCCCAACGCAGGCGCAAGCAACAGAGCAGTGACGGCGCAAACATGCTGAGGGAAGGGCCGGGGCGTGGGGCATGACAACACAGTGCAGGGTGCAGCGATGCGCACGTGCACACCTGTGCACAAATGAGGCTGGTAGTGCTTTGACTAGTCAACACTTAGGATGAACCTGTAAAGCATACGGATGCTCCTGCACGAGTCAGTTGGTCACATGCAGCTCAATGACAGCAAGTACTGCAAAGTCAGCTTGTATCGATTTCCGTTGTACCTGTGGTTGATTCGCTAAAACATTGTTAATAGAAATGTCGGATGCACCCCCCAGTGAAGACCTAGAGTTCATCAGGGCCCCAAAGAAGGAGCGACCCAAACGTATCGAGTATTATGCTGAGGAAAACTTTGCCGGCGCCAACTTGACGCGCTACGTGCATATTGGCTGGGGTGTTGTGTTGGGAGGGGCTGCGATATTGGGCTGCATGGTCGCGAGCGCCGTCACGCAGGTAATTGAACGGGTATAGGACGCTACCGCGAAGCCTCAGCATGCGGATGCATAGTTCATTCATGAGGGTTACAAGTACATCATGGACGCCACGCCATGGATCACCAAGCTGATGCAGCAAAATCAGCTGTAACATGGTACATGGGTTGCTGGTCATGAGGGTAACACATCGTGGACGGTGCGCCATGCATTACCATGCTGATGCGGCAAAATTATCTCTCAAATTGGACATGGGTTCCTTTGCTGCCTGCTTGCTTGCGTGCAGCCACGTAGCTGGAACGTGTCCTTTTTGTGGTTACAACGGCGTGTGGGTTTCCAGGTCTGTGTCTGCTTTATGCAATGCACGATGTTATGTCTCGATGACCTCTGAAACGATGCCGCAGCTGTGTAAGTGTGTATGCAAACCGCTGATTCTGTGCTGCGCTGGTGCACTGCACGCTGCAGTTCGGGACTTTGAGCTACCTCATCACCACATCAGGTGGGGTCATGCCGCTGTGGGCATGCGGGCTGCTTCGCTTCTCACTGATGCACATTGCTGTGCAACAGATATTACATGCACTGAATCAGACACCTGTCTCTCCACAGGGCGAGTGCAGCAGTATGGGTGACAGCAAAAGCATGTGCATGCATGCCCGCAAGGGTGGCCACCTGCACAATGTTGTGCCTCTGTGTGTGTGGCACCCGCAGCGCTGTACTATCACGATGGGGACAAGTGGTGCACACGGGACTTCGACGAGCTGGTTAAGAAGTTCAGTGGCAAGAGCAAGGCCAGTGCACAGGCACTGCCCAGCACCAGCACGCAGCAGGCGGTCAGCAGGGGCTTTGCAGCGGATGCACTGAACGTCAGCAACTGAGCTTGCGTCAGTTGGATACGTGTATCATGCAGTACCATAACACCAACTAAGTTCAGGGGAACAGGTGACATTCACATTAGTTCTGGGTGGGTGCTCTACAAGGGCGTACCTGCAGGATGCACCAATTGTTTCATTCTTTTGCACTTGAAACATAACACCGTCACGGTTTTACAATGAGCTGCAATCGTGCTTACACATTACCATGTTTGTGAACTGTTTGAATGAGGCTACCAGCACCATATGTAATGCCATCACAGCGCAGGCTGAGGGTCTCCATGACTGTTGGGTTTTGCTTGCACAGCTCTGTGAGGCCACAGCCGTCCAGGTTTCAGCCAAGACAGCCATCGACTGACGCCTCTCGGCTTGACAACAGTGCCGTCTGAAGCAGCATGTGGCCCTGCCTCATGAGATGCCGCCTCCACCTGTGCATACCATTGTGATCCATGAGGAACCCGATCAGGCGTGCGGCTGGCAGCGTTTCTGGCTGCCGAGTAACAGCCATACAGCAGCAGCTTGCACCTGCGCACCTGGCTTTGGTGTGTGGTAGTGGAGGAGGGGCTCGCTGGCGTGGCGGAAGCAGTGGAGCCATCGTGAGATGCGAGGGGCACACTGCGCACATCCTTCACCTGCTCTGGTGCCTTGCCAGCTGTAGATGGGGGTGTACCTGAGTCCTTCAACCAGGTGCCCACACTGCCTGCCCATCGCGCAACAAAGAACATGGCAAACATGCCAACTGCCGCCACACCTACTGCCAGGAAGGCTGCGAGCACCGCACAGAATGGGCACACATTCAGTGACCATACTCTACAATGCGAGCAATGTTGGAAGTGCAGCATGGCACACCAAGCAGAAGATCACACTGATAAAGCTATGAGCACAAGTAGGAACAAGAGTCACAGGGATGATGCATCTGCTCACACATAGCATGTGCAGGTGATGCCTTCAGAAACCCAAGCACACACACCGGCCGAGGACGGGATCTCAACCCACAAGCAAGCAGCACATGCACAGTCTTAGCTGCTTGAGATCGCATGACCTGCACAGAAGGCCGCACCTGACAGTGCTGCCCCACCCATGATCTCCCATGTGGAGGGGATGACAAGGTCACCTGAGCCATCTTGCCCAGACCCATCATTGGCAAACTTGCGGTCCATGTCCTCGTCCTCGTCCCATGCACGTTGCCGCTGCTCCTCTGCCTCTGCCTCCTGCTGGGCTTGAAGCATCCGTGCGGCCTTGCTCTGCCTTAGCTCCACTTCGGTGCTGCTTGTGCCTGTGGATCCGTTGGGGACGGCATGGCTGGCGGAAGAAGCTGCTGCAGTGATCACGTTGTTACTGCTGTTGGGGTTGCTGCTGCCCGCTTCTTGTGCGCTGCTTGTAGGTACAGCCGACTGTGCTTGTGCCTCTGTTGGCGGGTTCTGCAACTTGCCTGTGCTGTATGATGCGGTGAGCCTTGCTGGTGCTCCTGACTGCTGCAGAGCCCAGGATGGGGGTTGCCAGAGCACATTTGCTGCCTCATGTCTCAGGTGCGCATGGAGGCCTGGCAACGATGCTGGGGGTATGTGGAGTTCACTGCAGCACGTGATCGGCCTGCCTGAAGTTGAGCTGCTCTTGCCAGTGCAAGCACTGTTGGAACTTATCTGATCTTGTTGCCACGCGCCATGGCAGCCATCTGTACTGTCCTTGGGCAAGAGTGCCCGATTGATTGTGTATGCTGCGCATGGTGCATGCCAAGGTACCCTCAAGGTGGGAAGCAGGAGCTTCAACATGCTGTATAACTCGAGAAGTGGGCAGCATGAGTGCCCCACACGGCGTTAAAGCTGCGTCACAAGAGGATGACAGAGAGTGAGGAATCATGGGGATAAACGTGATGAGATTGGCGCGAGGATGCCCATAACAATTCGCCGACGCCACAGTGTCCCTGTGGTGCTCTTTGCTGTGTGCTAAGACCTCCAGCCACTCCGGCCTTCTGCCGCGTTCCGCAGTCCCCACATCTACAAACATGGCCAAGGACGCGAGCGTCACCCCCAAGGGTGAGGCCATGACTGCCTCGCGCCGAAAATGCGGCTGACTAGGAAAAAGCTGTGCCACGCAAGGCCCCAGCCAAGGCTCCGCGCATCATCGATCGACCCACCAGCTGCGCTGCTGCCTTGACCGCGTATGCATGCAGCCCAGGGCCGCCAGAGCAGCTCGCCTGCTCATTGTGACCCTGAGAAAGGCACATGCTCCCCCGCAACCTTCCACCGCAACGATTGTGACCCTACCCTCGCTGATTGCACGTGCAGGCACCCTGACCCTGTCCAGCATCGGCCCTGGCTTTGGTGCGTGGTTTGACAGTAGGGTGCGAGAGGCAGCTGGAGGCAGCCCACAGCGTTGCGGACTGTGATTTGTCCTCAAACATGATGCGCGAGGTTCAAACTGTGCAATCTGCGCCTCAATGCCCGCAGGCAAGAACAATGTGCAGGTTGGTGGCACTGCCACGCTCAAGTACAAGCGCGACAAGGTGCGCCCTGGGGTTGACCGGCTTCCTCCGCGCATGGGTGTCCGGTCAAGACTGCATCGCCACTCCAGATTGACCTTGGCACGCCACCGCATACCATACCATGCCACGTGTGCGCCAATTGCCACGTCGTCCACGCTGACTAGACGCAGCCGGGCGCTTTTAGCTTTACTGGCGAGCACGCGACGCAAGACCCTTGCCACGTGACGTTCCGGCATTGTTCTAACGCCCACAATATGGTGCATGGGCTTGCATGGTGCACTCTGCAGGTTAGCGGCTCCTTGGCTGTGTCTGACGGCACCATCAAGAGCATCAAGTCCTTGAAGGATGTGGTGGCCACCCTGGACTACAAGGCCCCCAAGAATGTGACCCTGAACGGCAAGTATGAGCTGGGCACCAAGAAGTACCAGGCTGGTGCCACTTGGGATGGCAATGTTGCCAAGAAGGCCACCACCCTCAAGGTGTGTTCTTGCCAGGTCTTGCACTGTCCTAGCCGTGTGGCTGCGTGTTGATGCTACCATTGTTGCGTGCTAATGGTTCCGCACAACTGAGCGCTGTTGTGTGAAGGCACGCAGCAGGTCAGGTTGCGTTGGTTGATGCAACACTTGTTCATCCTTGCCTGCACTCGGTGTCTTGTTCATCCTTGCCTGCACTCGGTGTGGCACTGCCTTCACTGCTGTTCCGCCTTCCTCATCTCTCTGCAGCTGTGGTACACCAACAAGGACAACCTGGTCAACGGTGAGGCGACTGTGAATGTGGCCAAGGGACAGAAGGTCAACACCACCTTCAACCAGAAGCAGCTGCTGACCGCTAAGTACACCTATGTCAAGGGCGACTGGACCGCTGAGCCCTCGTACAACTTTGCCAAGAAGGCCCCTGCTGTGGCTGTGACCAAGAAGCTGACCTCCAAGGACAACCTCAAGCTGTCCTACGACATCAAGGCCGAGGTGCATGCGCTTGCAGTCCCTCTGTGTGTCTGTGTCTGATAGACGGAATGACAGGTTGCATGCCTTGGTGCCTGATCTCTGCTGCCACGTCTCCACCTCAACGCACAGTCACTTGCATGGAGTTGCATTGCTCGCTCGCGGCCCTGGGCACATCATGGTGTTTGTGTGTGGGCAAAGTCAAGGAGGAGGCAGACCATGCCTACACACAATGAACGATCAACAGGCTGCTCATCACACTGGCTGCTCCCCCTCCCGTGCCTCTGCAGAACGCCGCTGCCGAGTGGAACCGCAAGCCCTTCAAGGTCACTCTGTCCTCCTCGGTGTCCAAGAAGCTGCAGGTTGGCAAGCCCACCCTGTCCGCTGTGTTTGAGAATGTGTACGAGTTCTAAGCACGCCACCCTCCTGGCGGTGGCGGGTATAAGCGGCTGCGGGCTTTGTACACGACCGCCTGCGCACGCGCTACACGCACTGCTCACGTGTGTGGGCCGCTGGGCAAAACACTTGTCCTTGGAACGACCCTTGCACGTGTATGAACGTGGGCTTGGCCATGGCGGCTGAAATGAGTGCCGCAACTTGAACAACACTCGGACATCCCTTACCATGATCGTGTTTGACATTTGACAATGCTGACCCCACCAGATACAGGTCAGTCTCTGTGCTACATGTGCGCTGTGCACCTCGTTTTGACGGGTGGCCCCAAGCGCCTTGGGGCAGGCAGGGTCGTGGCGTTCACGTGCACTTTGACTGGCAGTGTCTGCAGTGGCCGCTATGACTGCTGAGCACGCTGCCTGTGGCTGCCGGCAAAGACCAAACATGGCGTGTCGTGATGCTGTGATTCCTTGACTCGATGTGCATTTGGCGGTGTCCTGGAGAGACGGTTGTATTTTGTGAGCAGCAGGGTGCTCTGGGTGGGATGCTGTTCTGTTTCATGTGATGCATCTCACTCTGCATGCCTCGGACACTTGGGGGATGCACGCCCTTGGGTCAATCCTATGGTCCACTGTGTGCTGCATGATGGAGGCCCCTGTCGTTTCTTCAGCACACGATCCATATGTTCAGGAGTGGCGTCTCAGCTGTTGGTTGTCGTGTGCGAATAAGATAAAACAGTGCCCTGCGGACCATCGCGTCTGTGGGCCATGTACCATGAGTGTAACACTATGTGGTGAACGCTGTGGGCTATCCCAGGTGGCTCTCTCCCAGCACCAGCTGATCCCGGTACCTCAGTCACTACAAATATAAGTACTGCGTGCTAACACGTGGTGCTAACACAAATTCGCAAACCAGTGACAGGCTGGAAGCAGGCACAAACGTACGTCATAATGTTCCTGTTCATGCTACACGAGCCTTCAGCCAGTCACAGGCTGACCAACAATGCACAGCAATCAACAGATGTCTAATTCATGGCGTTGGCTTCATCCCAGGTGGTGCTGGTGCAGCTGGCGTCATGGGTGCGGCAGCAGGAGAAAAGGTGAAGGCATCATTTGCCTTGGATGCCACAGCAGCAGTCCCAGAAGTTGTGCCTGTGACAGGTGCAGCAGGTAGGACAGGCGTTGACGCCACTGACGGCAGCACAGGGAAGGTCAGGCCTGACGACGCGTGTGAGCTGGGTGCTGGCACTGCAGCGGCCGGTGTCTTGGGCACGGGGGCTGGTGCCGCTGCAGGAGCAGCTGGGCTTGTAGCAGATGGGATGGCAGTGGCTGCAGAAGGTGTGCCAGGTGCTGGCGTGGCAGGCGCTGTGGTGGGTTGTGGTGAGGCAGGCGCCTGTGATGCTGTGCTACCAGGCTTGGGCGGCGTCAGGTTTACTGTTGCTGGGAGTGCGGATGTTCCTGGTGCAGTGGCCGTCTGTACAGAAGGGGTGCAGCTGCCATCTGTGGGCGACGAGGCAGCAGCGGCGGACGCGGCGGCACTTGGAGTTGCAGGCCGAGTTGGCTGACCTGCCACTGGCGTGGTTGGCCCAGGTGGGGGGGTGGGTGCCACTACCACTGCTGCGGCAGCTGTGGAGGCAGGGGAAGTGGGTGAAGCTGCTGCTGCTGCTGCTGCTGCTGCTGCTGCTGCTGCTGCTGCAGATGCGTTGCCTGGGGTGCTGCTGTATGGTGGAGCCACTGCGACATTGGGGGAGTTGAGGGGCAGGGTCCCCACAGGCCCTCCCACAGGTGCCACCGGCCCTTTTGCGTACTGTGGCAGGATCAGCAGTGCACCGGCAGCACCGTATTGCTCCATGAGCGCGGCCCGCTGCTCCCTCTCCTCCTTATCCAGCTGGAAGTCAGGCACCACCAGCCGGTCCTTCGCCAAGTCAGACAGCAGCTCCGCGGTGCGCGTGTGCCGGTGCAGCTGCGCCAGCTTCCTCGGCACGCGGCCGTGCAGGTCTGGGGCGAGCAGGTCAGCACCTCGTGACACCAGCAGCTTAACCATGCGGTCGCGCCCGTGGCGCGCAGCCCATGCGAGCGGTGTGCGGCCGCGCGAGTCGCGCGACTCCAGCCGCGCCCCAGCGGCCAGCAGCGCTTCCACTCCTGCCACTGAGTCAGCCTTGACTGCGGCAAAGATGGGGCTGGCATCGCCTCCCTCCATCAGGGCCTGCCGCCCAATGCCCTGGCTCACCAGCCACTCCACTGCCTGCGCGTGACCGTTCTGTGCAACATGCCCCAAACACATGCCGTGGCGTCAGCGGCTGGTGCGTAGATTGTGTGGCTGGTGTTGTGTGCGCATCAACATGAACATGAACATGTGGCGCTGTGTGCGCATGCTCGACAACGGAAGATATGCTGGGCAGCGCAGGCCCGCAGGGGCAAGGCACGTCAAAGCACTAGTGCGCCAGTGGACGAGTGTGCCGAGCTGCAGTCAAGTGCGGCAAGAGGCCTCAGCGCAGCTGCCGCACCAGCATGGGCAAGCATGGATGGGGGCTGGTGTCTCTTGTGTGCTGGTCAGCACCAAGCCACATGCACACCTGGGCAGCGAGTGCCAGCAGCCGCGCCCCCCCTAATACATCCGCCGGGTCCAGGGCTGTACCCTTGGCAGCCAGTGCCTTGATCACTGCGATGCTGCCGCCCAAGCATGCGTGGTGCAACGCAGTGAGCCCATTGATGTCTGCTGCATGAATGTCGAGAGGTGGCTGCTCAGCCAGCAGCAAGTCGGTGGCCTGCGAAGCACATCAGCATGAAGCACAGCTTGTGATAAAAACCTCGCAGTGGAAATGATGCAGCGTGCACGGCTGTGCAAGGCTGAGGGCGCCCCGTGCACCAACAGTGGATGAGTCTGGCCCCAGCCGGTAAATGCCACACCTAGCCCCACCAGCATCGAGTCCCTCAGCATTGTGACCCACCCGCAATGAGCGGCAGCATCACAGCATCACAGCAGCACAACACACCTGGGTCAGCCCCGCGTGCTTTTGAACTGAACAGCAACATCAGGATCAGCACCAACTCGAGTGCGCGACAAAGGGCCCGCAACACCAGGGTCAGCAACACATCACACCTGAGGGGCGGCGCCCGCCGCCGCGTGCATGAGTGCGTTGCGCCCGTCCCTGTCCACTCGCCCTGGGCTGATGTGGTGCTCACGCATGAGGTACTGTGCTGTGGACACCTGCGGGGCAACCATCACACGAGCGCTTCAGGCGTGCCCGCTTGCAGCACACACAGCAAAACAGGTAGCAGCAGATGCAAGATCGAGAAACTGCAGAGTACAGGTGAAGATGAAGTGATGGCTGGGGCCGTGCATTTTGGGAGCCGACTGTCTTTCCATGCCACTGAGCTGCCTCGCACCAGCTGAATGCATGTTCAATACTTGCTCGGCTGCAGCGACCGTTTGCAAAACACGAAGCAGGCTTCCCGCCTGTGCTTGATCGCATGCCAGCCTACCTTGTCATGCTTGCATGCCAGCATGAGTGCATCCACCCCGTCCAGTCGATGTACAGCTGCAGGGGCCCCAGCTTCCAACAGTACCTGCAGAACCGTGCGCATCACACCCTTGAACGCCTCAACCCCTCCTCCTAACAGCATTGGGTGGACGATGCCTTCATCATAACATTTATAAGCAGTGCACATTCAACTGGCATATACAGTGGTACCTGTGGCCGGCACAAGGGCAACAAGTGGGCCACAAGAGGCTGCAGGATGGTGCAACTAACCTTGAGGGTGTCCAGGTGACCCTCTTTGGCTGCAGCCATCACGGCTGTCTCACCAGAGCGGGTGCACTGCAGGCACATCAAGAGCGCCATGTAAGCTTAATGTGTCATGTCAACCAGAGCATGCGGTTTGTAAGCAGAGTGTGGATTGTAAAGCAGAGAAATACCGTAACAGAGGCTGATTGCATGTGTATTGTGCAGATGGTCATGGTCTCAGGGCCAGTCTTGACCACCCCACCCCAACCTCAACCCCCAACGTCACATGCCAGTTGAGATCTTAAACACCAGCTGATTATGCTGGTACAAGCACAAACTTCGCACACGACCGTAGTAAAACCTCACCTGCCGCAAGAGGTAGCTGCGACCCGCGTTGCCACCCTGCTTGCTGTTCAGCAGAGCCTGCACAACACTTGTATGGCCCCTGTGAGCCGCCATGATAAGGGGTGTGGCTCCAATGCCGTCTGTAGCTGTCACACTTGCGCCTTGCTCCAGGAGCATCAGCACAATGGGCTCCACTGCAAGATGAACATGCGCACAACCATGCATATGAGGCTGCGTCGAGCTAGGAGCACGATCCCTCCGCTTGTGCTTCGGCGCAGACTAATCGGGGCGAGAATGCAGAGCATGCAGGTGCACCCTGGTGGAGAGCGCATGAAGGCGTGGCAGGTGACGTACAGCCTGCTGTCGTGCTGCTGAGCATGCACCGTTGCACACCTCCTGACGCTGCCGCAAGGATGAGGGGTGTGGCGCCTGTGGGTGTGTGACGCTCCAGCAGGGCGGGCGTCAGCAGGCGCCGGCACTCGGCCACATCCCCCTGCGCCCCGGCATGCAGCATGCATGGTGTTGTCATGCAAAATCATGCAAGCCATGCGCTGGAGCAGTGCTGCAAATTCCGTTGAGCACGGCAGCTCGCAGCCCCACCCGCATGATGGCATCGAAGAGGGAGTGCTTCGCCTGGCGGGCTTCATGTTTTGCTTGCTTGTACGCATATGCTTGCCGGGCGCGCTCAAGCTCCGCATTAGACGCGTAAAACTGTTGCAGCTGCTTCCCGTTGAGCCGAGTCCAATCATTTAGTGCAGGGAAGGTGGCATTCGTAGCGTAGAGATGCAACGGGGTATCGCCGCCCTCTACGTAGGGCATTTTTAATGCAATTATGTAGTTCCCAGCATTCGTTGGTCTTAACTGCTACTGCCAAGCAGGTCGCTGGATGATGGACAAAGTATCTTCCGTGAGCTTTGCAGGCCGTTAATTGCTGACGAACATGTTGCTTGGGTCTGCTTGGGTAGTGCTGATTGTAATGACTTATGTGAACATGTGACGCAGACCTGTACAATGAAGTTCACCTGTACAGTGACAGCTGCGCATGACACAGCCGGCCCTCTGCAGCTGCCCTATGGCTAATTTTGCTTCAGTGCAAGATGAATGCTAGATGCTCTAAGGCACGCTATGGAGCGTGCAATGCTGATCAGCCCGTGACTGGCTGAAGGCTCGTGTAACATGAACATGAACTTCAGTGCAAGCGTAGGTGACTGTTGTCCCAGGATTACACAGAATTGCACCACCATTTGGCCAGAGCATCGTGTTGGTTTGCGCTGCTCAGTTACACGCTGTTAACCAAACTTGTCTTCCTACCCACCATACCTGACCCAGGCCCCAAGTAATGCAGCTTCCCTCATTCTCTCAGCAGAGGTCAGGACAGTTGCACAGGAGCACCCAGGTTCCCAAGATTGTCAGCAGCCTACCTGATCTAGAGCCACATGAACCTAATCTGGGACATTATGCGTGGCCAACATAATCGTAAACATCGTGTGCAACCATCTATCTACTGTATTTAGGTTATAGCAATCACCAAGCGTTCGTTGAAAGCAATCATGAAAGCTATGTTATGTGAAAGAAGGGCAAGACAAAGTTGAAGGAAAGAAGTAAACCAATATGGCTATGGTCATGAAAATCCCTTGCACATAGCAAGGTGTACCTCAGCTGGCGCTAAGCAACAACATGACGAAAAGCAAATGAAGGCCACTGTTGATGACTACCTTGTTACGCTCTGCCATACATGAGCATCCTGCCGCCTGATGAATGGGCACGCCTGCCCCAGCCCGGCCCCACACTCCCAAGCCATGCACACAGGTTGTGATGCGCACATCCAACCTCCAACTTCAACAGGCCATCTAACAAAGCAACGGCGTGCCACAGCTTGCAGCTGCTTGCCGGAGCCTGACAAACCGGACTGAAGAAGCACCTACCAGCAACAGGCCACAGGTGCCGCAGCTGCCAGGCGCCTCACACACCAACAATAATGTGCACAGCTAGCTTACACGCGAACATCCCAACCCCCACACTACACACCCACACGCACGCAACCTCTTGCATAACTATCTAGCCCTGAGCACGTACATGCCACTGTGCAAGGATGTGGTGCTGTTGGCACCACGTGGCATGTGATACTCCTCTTGCCTCCCACAATGAATAACATGTCACGGCGCCATCCATGGCCCACCAAGCTGCATGATACACAACTTGCCCTCAACATCCCAAAAGCCAACGCTGGTGTCTACATGCTCTGAAAGGATATGCATAGTCTATAATGTTATGCCACCCCTCAATGTAATAAGTGTATGCCTTCCTGTGGATCTACGCGGCTCCTTCAGGCATGTTGCACACATTAATAATGATTTACAACACAGGGTACCAAGGAAGCTGGGAACCCTTGCCATCAACGAGCATATGAAACAAGCACGGCTGGCACAACCTTCAACAACAAACAACAAGGCAGGATAAAAGATAAAACATAGTGCTGATGGGGCAGCAACACGGCAGCACGTGCGCGTGGTCTGCATGCTTGGACGTGCAGCTTGAACCTGCCCGTCGAGCAGGCTTGTGAGGCTGCGTCGGGCCGCACATGAATGGAACTTGCTGTAATAATGACCCAGCCACCAGCCTTGGTTGATGTTCAAGCAAGCTCTGCATTGACCGCATTAGGCCAACCACTCAATGGTGCTGTTAGCCGGATGCCCAGCACGGAGATTATGAACGTTTGCCAGCACATGCCTAAGCACACATGGATCACAGATGCACAACACACCAGCCAACCAGGGCAGCACATGCTGGATCGTCATTCACACACGGATCACAGTGAGCACTCCCAACGTCCAACAGGACAGTACATCACAGCACACTTCATCAGGCCATCACATACTGTAACATAACAGTATGTTATGGCCTGAACATAACAGCAGCGCGTCAGGCCACACTGGCGGACGGGAGGCAGACGCACCACCACGCGCCCCATACATGTCAGCACTGCCCACTGCGCAACCACACAAAACCGTGCCAGTGGCATTCTGAGCCACAGAAGCCATGCCACAGGCCACACATCAGATCCCCAGGCCCCAGCGGTCCACCGGCTCCTCTGCCACCTGCTCATGCTCCTCAGGGACAGAGGAGTAGCGGCGGCCGCTGAGGGTGTGGGGCAGCACCGACGCTGCGGGGTGCGGGGTGGCGGCGCAGCTGCAGGTGGGGGCGCCGCAGTTGGAGCACAGCTCCTGGAGGAACGTCTCCATGCGACCCTGCGCAACGGCAGGCGCACACTCGCGTGTGATTGCGTAATTGTGCACACACACCATGGGCATGAGGTTGCCAAGACTGAGAGATAACATGGCTGTGCAGAGGGGACACAGGGCCACTGCAAGAAGGCACACACTTGTCATAAGACTAGTTGTTTGCAATGGTTTCACAGAGTATGCAGGTTGGCCACCATGAACATGTTTCGACCACGCCGCAGCCTCTCCGGTACAGCACATGCAGCTGGGCAGACCATGACGGGAATATGTAACCCCAAACATGCCCAAGCCGTACCTTGCCCTTCACCATCAGCTCGCCACGGCTGCACCACCGGAACCGTGGATCAGACCGGACCAATGCGTACGTGTCATATGACACATGGATGCGGCCAGGCAGGCCTGAGCTTTCCATGCGTGCTGCCGTGTTGACCGTGTCTGTGTGTGCAGGTGGGCAAGCACAACAGTGGGGAACGGACGTATAACATGAAGATTTTACACATGCCTGTGGACGTGTGGAGACCAGGTCAGGGCTGGACACAAGGTATGACAAGGGGGTGTCAGGCTAGCGAGATCTGGCTGCAGATGGTCGTCACCCAGCACAAGCACCTCCCCTAGCATCTGGACCACATAGAAACCCATGGTGCAGCAGTGCAGCCTGGCACCTAGCCCCCCAGCACCCAGACGGTCACACACCTCCAAACAAGGCAAACTTGCGGCGCAGCTGCGAGATGACACCAGACATGACCTTGCCGCTGTGGATACCCACACGCAGCGACACCGGACACCCGTTGTGCGGCTGCAGCACGTGCCGTGCTTGCTGCAGCATTTCTGCATGGGGAGAAACAGAACGATCAGGGGACACTGCTCAGAAACAACTGTCGTGATGCAGCCATCATGTGGGAGGCAATTATCACTCAAGACGAGCAGGGTTGAATGCTGCTGTTCACCCTCTACGGGGAGCTGGGCCAGCAAATGCAGCTGAGCACAGCAGCTAGTTGTCACGCACCCATGGCGAACTCGACCATGTGCACTGCGTGTTGCTCGTCTTCTGCCAGCAACCCGGTAGCAGCCTACACAATGCAGCACACACACGAGTCGGTTGCACGATACCAACTAGGTTATGTTCACTGCAGGGATGCATTCCAGCCCCATGTGCAACACCAGATAGTGCTTGCAGCTCTCACGTGTTGCAGCATACTCGTTTACAACAGGGTTGGCATGAAGGCTCACAACGTCACGTGCTCATAGGAAGAGCATTGGACATATGCTGCAACTCACCATGTAACAATCGCCAATGGTCTCCACCTTGTAGACCTGATACTTGCCACACAACGCATCGAAGCGCTGAAACAAGTCGTTGAGCAGGGCCATAACCGCGTGCGGCTCCACTGCCTGGCTCATGGGGGTGAACTGCATGTGTGAGGGCAGGTGACAGTTAAGGCAGCCGGTGAAAGCGTGGGAAGTGCAAGCAGAAGCAGCTTTTCCCTGTACACGCATTCGAACCGTATTGGACAAGCGCGGCCACAAGCATGTGTGGACATCAAACACTGAACTAGCACAGCAGACAACTCACGTTGACGATGTCTGAGAAGAGGATGGTGACATTGGGGTGCCAGCGAGCAGCCACAGGGGGCAGTGGGCCATGCGACACGACTGGGGTCGTGCAGCTGGTTGTCTGTGCATGCAAAGAAATGCACAGGTCCTAAATGTCACTCAACTCAAACCACACCAAGCAGTGCATCGTGCAGATGATGGTTTAAGCAACTAGAGCGCAAGGTTGAAGGTGTCTGTCATAAGCGTGAAAGGTCATGTGACATACCAACACACAGAACCAATGCCATGACTCGCAGCTGCGTGTTGGGTGAGCAGCAAGTCAGACAACCCAATGCCAAGGCAGCTTAAGTGCAGTACAGCAGCCCAAGCCCAAACGCTGTGTTGTTGTTATTCTTATTGTTATTATTAGCAGCCCAAGCACACCTGTGAGCGGGCCAGCGGTGTGCTGGGCATACTGCTGCTGCACGAGTCTCCAAGCCCATACGCAGCCGCATGCGACAGGCTCTTGAACAGCGTGGTGAGGAAGGGGCGAGGTGAGGAGGGCTGCAGGCTGCAGCGGCCCAAAGAGCTGCGTGCAGCAGCGCTCAAAGGCGGGACACAACCGCAGATGCTGGTGGCCGCAGATTCATCTGTACCAGCATCCCCAAAGGTGGGGACTGTGAGCTGGGCAGCGGACATGGCCTCGTCAGCGGCACCGGGCACCTGCACGCGCAGGTTCACTGTCTCATGCTGCGCGCTGGTGCGGCTACGGGCAGTCATGGCCATGCCACTGATGGCTGTGCTTGCCCTGACCACGCTGCTGCCACGGTGCCTGCTGAAGGTGCTGCGGACAACGGGCGCTGTGCTGCAGCACAGCCAGCACCCTTGCTCCTGCCCCTCCTCCTCTACCTGTAGTGTGCCCCTGACCCGCACATTTTCTTCAAGCCTGAACTGGCGCCTGCCCCCGCGCATGAGGCTGGGGGCGGAAGCAACCTTGCAAGGCGCTGCTCTGCCAGATGCACCACGCTGCGGGAGGCAGCTGCCAGAACTGCGGCTTGAGTCAGGCAGCAGTGCCTCAGACGCATACTCTGCGTTTGCACAAGCGTGCACGTGCACACTAGGACATGCCCTGTGCTGGCGGAGGTGCAGGGAGCCCTTAGCCCTTGCCTCTGCATCTTGGCCTAGGGTAGAGGGCTCGGCAGGCCTACCAGCGTTATCACTGTCAGCTGCTGACAACCTCAGTTGCAGGGGCTGTACCACTGCCTGTCCCGCATGTGATGGGCTCCCAAGCCGCATGCTACCCTCCTCCCTCATGTCTGCATCGCAGCGACGGGCTGGCAGTAGTCTCTGTTTGCCCACCAGGTCTGCCGTGGCTGTGCCAGCTGTGGGTGCCATGATGCTGGAGCGGAGGCTGTGAACACGAGTTCGGCTGTCCAGCGGTGTCTGAGGCCACGTACTGCTTGCTCGTTCGCAACCAGACTCCATGGGGGCTGTTGAGCAGGATGCAGCTTGTGCGTCAGGGGCAGTAGAGAAGCCCGTCTCCATGGCTGCACAGCTGCTGGTAGTACACGCAGCCACCGAGCTCCTTGCAGACATGGTGGCGTGTGTGCTCGCAGCAGCAGATGACGCATCCGTGCTGGATGACCAGCTGCATGATTGGTTGCCACTGTGCATTGAGCCGTGATGAGCGTGCTTGGGGCCCGTCACCAACTGGTCCGGGGCAGCTGGGGCTTCAGTCAACTGCTCCACCAGCCTCTTGGCACCCAGATGGTGAACAAGGGAGGCAGCCGAAGCCACAGTGTCATCTGACAGTGGGCCTGCCTCCAGCATCAGACCCTCAGGGAAATCATTCTCTCTGGGTTCCTCAATGCAGCGTGCTTGGCTCACTGTGAGCAAAGCAGATGCCAAAGCAGGGCAAGAGGTGTCTGTTGCAGCCGCCAACACGCTGGCTTCCTCACAGCTCATGTCTGGCTGCGTAATGGGCAGCAGTCGGGCTAATGGCAGCAAGACATGGCTTTCGATGCAATCTGTGCTGTAGTGCTCTGAGTTGCAAGGGGAAATTGCGAGGCCCTTGCTGCAGGACATGCCTGCCGCTGGGACCCCATCAGCCTCATCACTAGAGCCCTGCGTGGAGCGGGATGCAAACAGAAGCGCTGCATGGTTGGCATGCAGGTGGTCCAGCAGTGACTGCTGGCTGGAGGGGCTGGCGGCTGATGCAGGCACTGTAGTCTCCTCCCACAACACTGACTCTGGCATGGGTGAAGGCACTGGTGGGTGCGGCACATGGTCATCGAGCTCAAGGTGCTCCCCTGCACTAGGGTAGCCCCAGGCGCAGGCGGCTGGGCAGCAGCTGCTGGGCTGGTCGCACTGCTGCTCCAGGGAGGAGCCTTCCAACAGCGCCTTGCGAACGTGGGCTGGGAATACGTCTGCAAACTCCTGCTCCAGGAATGCAGCTCGTGCCTTGAGCTGCAAATCACATCCACATTCATAGCAGTCCGTGTTACACACAAGACACAACACAGTGTACATTCGTGCTTCAGGCACACCAAGAACAACAAGCCCCTCCGCCATGCTTCAGCTCACCTTTCGAAGCTCCATCAAGAGGTCCCAGATGCTTGAAGCCACGCATGCAACAGCAATTGTCATGCAGGCCAGCCACCAACTGGCGTGATCTGTTGCTGACCTTGTTGCCTTAGTGCTGCACATGCTGCTTGAGCCGGATCGGTTGTTGCACAGCAGGTGTGTCATCACTGCGACCCCTGGATGGGCCAGAAGCACAGGTAGAGCCAGGCAGCCCTTGACCAGTGCTTTGCAGCAAGCATCATCCTGGAGGGGTGCACAGCAGGCAGGCATGCGCACTTGTCAGAAAGCACTGCTGGGAAGTTGCACCATCACATGTTGAAGCAAGTACTGCACCCACTCATGAGCATGCTCTCGACAAACTGACCTGTGATCCGCGCAGGCGCTGCAGCCAGTGAGGAGCCTGTGAGACCGCCATGCTGCTGCATGCCGCTGCGAGCTGCAAGGCTGTGCTATTCAGGATCGTGCTTGCATGGAACGCGAACGTTGCAGTGACAGCTGCGGCAGCGTGCCACCTGTGCAGACCTAGCAGAACTGCATGGCACATGCATTCATGGCATGGCAGCACCCCATGTGATGATCGCAGCAGTAGGCTGCAGTGTGATCATGAAACATGCATGTGCTGTGCATGCTGTGCCAGGTCCCCAAACGTTCAGGTAGTGCACCTCTGTCCCACGGAGGTGCCTGCACACGCACCGGAGCCAAGTGCAGCGACGAACAACGCCCACGGTGCCTCTATGCCTCTGCTAGAGTTTGATGATGGTAGTCCCGCCAGCAGCCAGCGCAGCAGCTGCACCAGCGCCACAAGGGAAATGCTGCACAACGTATCATGCTTGCATGACCATGCCCTGTTCGGACGCTGCGCTGTCAGCTGAGGCGAGCCAGCAAGCGTGTGCCAGTGCCGAGAGCAAAAGGCAGAAGTTGCGTCGAAAAGCACGTAAAACCAAGCGATGAACAGGGACAGGAAGGAGCGTGCTTGCCCCAAACCTGTGCCTAGTGCATTCAGCATCACCTTGCTCCCCTACTCTTAAAAGTGGCCAGTTTTTGAACAACACGACACGAAACGGAGCATTGTGTACCCGTTGCGAGTCTTCTGCTTGCGTGAGATGCGCAGGTCGTCATCACGGAATCACATGTGATGATGTGATCGGTGCCCATGTCGACTGGACTGTAAGACGCTGCGTGGCAACATCCCGCACCCAATGCATGCCTTTGCTGCTGCAGCGCTGGTGCGCAGCTCCTGGTCGCGTGGTGGTACTACAGCTTTTGCAGCTGCAGCAGGAACGGGAACCACTGACGTTTCACAGCCAGAGCTTACTGAGCAGAATCGTGCACGTCGTTGGCAAAGAAAACTATGAATCTAGTAGTGAATCACGATCAAGTATCTCAGGTTGAGTCACCCTGCTGTCTGCTGCTAGACAGCCGCTTGCGGCTTGGACATAAGAGCAAGTGACTGCGCCCTCCGGCGTCCTTCAGGCAGCATCTCAAATTCAATTTTTGCTGTCCCA
Organism: Haematococcus sp. NG2; assembly: GCA_004335575.1. Lineage (NCBI taxonomy): Eukaryota > Viridiplantae > Chlorophyta > Chlorophyceae > Chlamydomonadales > Haematococcaceae > Haematococcus > Haematococcus sp. NG2. The sequence continues at coordinate 86,313 of QAXD01000029.1, read as the reverse complement.
TTGAGCCGCTTCTGATCAGCAGGTGACCTGTGCATGCATGCAAGAGGTTGTTGTTCACGGCATGCCACACGTCTGGGGCATCGCACATGAAAACCATTACTATTGTATCACACGGTGCAGCCCAGACAAGCAAGCAAGCACAGCCAGTGCCCAATCTGCAGTTGCATCCACCCACCTGCAGCACCAATACGTCTTGTATGCCACTATCTGATTGTCATATGCATCCCAGTGGCTTGGGTCGGGAAAGCCGCGGCCCAGGATTTTTGTGGCATTCGACAAGTGCACGATTCGATATGATGACAGGGGTGCTAGGACCTGCAACGTGGGTGCAGCATGAAGACATGAGAGCAAGTGTAGAACAGGCAAGTGGAACAAAGCAGGCTCTTGTGAGCAGAACAAGTCCTGCTGTTGCTGCTGCTGTTCACCTGCCTGTTGTCCTAGTCAATACAGCACCAGCCGCATAGCAACCCGCAAAGACACACCGCTTTCAGCTCCTCTGTGTTCAGTGGCCAGGGGACTACCACTTGCGCGGTGCCGTTCTCAAACTGTGTGACCTTCGCTGCAGAGGCTGTTACGGGAGTAAGATCATCCTTGGCGCGTGGTTCAGCGGCTGGTACCACGACAAGCCGCGACTTCTGCAGCCAACATGTTGAAACAGCTGCCTTGAATCAACTGCCTACCCAACTTTCTGCTGCACGTGAAGTGACACGAGGTGCCATACATGAGGGTGTGGTCAGCATATAGCATGCAGTCACCCTGCGTGATGGCTGTGGCTGCAGCTTCGTTTGACCTGCCTTTGCACATACCTTGATCACATCTGGAACCTGAGGATGCGACATGAATGGCCACTCGCGCACATGCACGTCCAGCTTCTTGTCAGCCCCCAGCATGATTTTGATGCCAGCAAGCGTTTTCTTTGCACGCATCAAATCCGACAGGGAGCACATGAAGGGGAACATGGTGTGGGGCTCGCCATTGATGCGGCACATCTGCGTCATGTACCTGTGAAGCAAGTGCGTGTGCTCATTGATAAGTTGCACCAGACAGCAATGTGCAAAGCAATCAGCTTCCACGCAAGCAAGAACAGCTCCCAGGCCCAAATTCAAGCCCTTTACACAGCATGCACATACATGCGGTGCTGGCACACACACCAGTTCTTGGCACAGAAGCAGTGGAAGCCTGGAAGCACGTACGTGCGGTCCAGCACAGCCGCCGCCATAATGCCAAAGTATGCCTGCTGCAGCTGCCAGCTGCCAGCCATGACGTGGAACTGCACCATCGTCTCTGTCTCTTCAAACTTGCGCTTGTTGAAATCAGAGGGTGCGACAGGGCGGTCCAGGTCCATTGTCAGCAGCATTAGCTTATCGCCAAACTGCCCCTTGGACGAGGAAGACACAACCTATGGGGGATCAGCGGTGATGGAGGAGTGTCCTTAAGGCATCCAGCCATTAAGGCAACACGCAAGCTCTCCAGGCGGGTTCACAGCTGCAACGAGTCGCCCGCGCATGTCAACAGCACAATTGCACTGGATTTCGAACATACCTGATCTGCCGGCACCGGCACACCTGCACGCGTATGACAGGGCATGGTCAGCATAGGCACTGGTGCAGTAGGCTGTGAGGTAGCCATTAGATAGCACCTGAAGGAATGCATGAGGCACCCTGAGCCAGCCCATCGTCTGTGCTTCTTCTGCGGCTGCAGGCACGTTGCAGCCCAGTCCTGCAGCCAGCTTACCATAGTATTCTGGAGGGTCCACGAAGCGGCCCGCATCCCGCATGTTCTGCAGCTTGCACTCAGGTGAGCCACCAGTCCATACCCAGTGGATCTCATACAATGTTGCATTCAGCTTCTCATGGACGCGCCCATTGATGTACCTGCACAGGCAGCGTGTATGAGACGTGCACCATTTAAGTACCCATGCTGCGGCCGCTAATCTTAAAACAGTTGTTGCCGAGACACGGGTTGCCAACTTAGCATGAGCTTCAGCTCGCGCTTCAAACTTGGTCCAGGAGTGGCATGCCCCATGGCGCCTACACCAGGAACCCGCACTTCAGCTCCCCTGTTGCCAAGGACCAACACTCACGTGTACGCGTTGCCGAACATATGGACTGGAAGGAAGGAGACAGCAGTTTCATTGTGCATGGCACACCAGATGAGGCGCTTGTCAGGCTCCCACCGGGCGTTGGGTAGGTTAGGGTCACCCTGGCGTGCATGCCCTCGCACCTGCAAGTGGCCATGCAATCAAATGGTGCAAGCAGCTCTCAGCATGAGGAGCTGTTAGTTGAATGTCATAGTGCCAAGCAACAGTGACAAAACGCAGCCATGACCAGTAAAGCCCAACTGCCACCTGTCGTCCTACCAGCAAACTGCCACCATGAGTTAGCAACACGCGTTTGGCAAGCATGTGTTGCTACCTGGCGCACGCACCACATTGTTGAGGCCATCTTGGTCGTGCCCAATGTTTTTAGGGTGCCAGTCCAGCCACACCTTGAAGAATTCATTGCCGTGCTCGAACTGCTTCACAAAATACACACCTGACCAAGTGCAGCATGCATTGCGGCTTGATAACTAAAAGTCACAGTGTGTGTGCCTGCACTTGTCTGTGGGCATGCGTGCGTCCGCGGTCTGATGAACACACTGTCTTGCGCTCCTGCCAGCTGCGATAACACAAGTTTGCTGGCTTGTAAGCTGCACCCTCTGCAGATTGCGTGGGCTGCTGGAGCTACTTGATAGCCATATACCTGTGTTGATGTTGTACCAGGGTGATGCTCCCTTCTCTGTCCCCATGTCCCCGTCTCGATTCTGCGTCTCCAGAGAGTCAGTGCTGAAGAGCGCATGAGGCGGCCCAGGCTCCATGTACTGCATCAATAGCAAATAATGTTTGTCCGTCATTGATCGTGTCGAAATTGTCCGCCAACCGTTCGCTGCATCCCTGCATGGTGGAGATGTGCGTTGTAGTGCACCCATGCACATGCAAGCCACAAGCTGCAGCCATGCAGGACCCCCCACCCCCCATCCCCCCCCAAAAAAAGCCACGTTGCTTGCTCTGAATACCTTGGCCAGCCAGGGCATCGGGTCATTGAACCAGGTTGTGTCTGAGTCAGAGTGGAGCACATGGAAGCCCATCTCATAGATCGAGCGCACAATGAAAACTTTGTTCCATGTGGTCTGATGCCTGCATGCACAGTTGATGCCGGCGCACTCGTTCTCTGCTGCTGCATTGGAGAGACATGCACATGGAGTGCTTGCATGGCAAGTCAGACCACGAGCAGTGTGGTGCCACCTTGCACATACCAGTGATGGCTTCCCCATTGGTAGCCCGTCCCTGCACACAAGATGCATGGGTTGACACCGTCATGGTGTACATCTACATGTTTGCATGATGCGCCACATGTTATGTTTCAGTAGCCCGCACCTTCCCCCTGGTAGCCGAGCTTATTTAGCGGGGCGTTAAAGCACTGTGTAACCCCCAGGCTTCCCAGCGCCTGCGAGGTCCATGGATCTAACGCTGCAATGAACCAGTAGGTAATGCCCGCCTGCTTTACGTTGTGAATCCACGTTCGCCCAAATCTGTGGGCGTGAGCGGGGCAAACAAAGTGCAGAAGCTGTGGTTATGCCAAACGTCCAAGTAAACAGCTGCATCTGGCAGCGATGTTGCTACGGCAAGCTCACCTGCGCATAAGCAGCTTATCAACTGCCATAAGCAGCACCAGATTGTTCTTGGCGTGCTTTGCAATCAGTTCTTTCGACAATTGTGGGCAGGGGGGAGCCCCGGAGTTGATGATAATGTCTGTATCCGTGGACTCGTCCTTCTTGTGCATGCTGCTCATCTGCAGCGCTCGACCCCTCCAAGCAAGCCAATCATCCTCGTCTGCTCGTAAGCTGCTGAGAGATCGAGGCAACATCAACTGCTGTTCTGGCAGCGCCAGAGCGGCTGCTGCCGCAGCAACAAGCAGCAGCGCACTGAGCCCCCACATTGCGCAGTACTTTTAGTTCACAGACACCCCATCAGCGTATTCTATCCACGGTATCAAGTGAAGCAGACGCGCGAAAGAGTCCAACAACCCTGTTTGGGTGATCGATGAGATCTTCATGTCACCTCGTTCGGTGAGGAACGGCGCATCAGATATGCTGTATAGTACTGAGCGCCTCCGGCATTGCTGGCTGTATTCGTGTTTTGCAATTTGCTGAGCTCCTGCAGTGCAGTGCCATCTGGTAACATGACGTGAACGTTTGATTTTGGATGCAAGTGCGCTGGAGGCCAAGTGCACTGGCCACGTGCATCCTGTGCCAAAATGAACAATGCTTGTTTGGGCCCAAGGGCTGCGAGGCTGCTTCTACTACTGATAGCATGCTCGGAGTCGAGGCAGCTGCCATGGCTCAACCCAGCTGTGCGAGTTGAACAGGCACCTTTTCAAGAGTACCAGCTGGTGTCAGCAGATGCCGTGGTTCCGAGAAACGATGGTGGGTGCCAGCTGGGACGGGGCTAGGCCTCGAAAAGAGGCATGGCGGGCCAGCAGGACAACTTTGCATGATGCGCATGCAGTGTGATGTTTGTTGCTGCAATCCTGCCAGCAGCTGCTCTGCTGCACGCAGGCCTGTTTGAGATTCAGCTCTGTGAATGTGAGAGTGCAATGGGTTACCCGCATGGGCTAGGCTGCGACAAGGAGGGATGGTTCATCTCAAACTTCCAGAACCAAGGCACATGGGTGCGTAGACATCGTGTTTGTTCTGATGCTAGCAGCCGCTGCAGAAGGGCGATGCGATCTGCTTTGCGTCCGGCAGCTTGCTGCTCATGCTAACAGCATGTTGTGCTGCCCCTGTCCGGCTTTTCACCAGACTTGGTGTGCACCTTGCACCTGCTCTGCAGATGGGTGGTGGCGGCCTCGTTCCCTTGTCGCATGCCATCTGCTGCAGGCCTTGCCTACCTGGGGAGCTGCCTGCAGACGTGCTTGGTGCACACCAGCGCATGCACCGGGCCACCGCAAACTCTTCGTCAATGCAAGCCAGCGATCTAGTGCTAGATGCCGCAGCTGGTCCAGCCTCCGGCGTGCCTGCTGCACCTCCCTCCCAGCACATGTCGCATGGCCCACGCCAGCTTCCCCCCGCAGTCCTGCGTCACTTTGGTGTGGCAGAAGGGCCGGACACAAAGCCTGTTGCAGTGGTTTCCATTGGTTGCCACCCAGCATCAGGCCGGGGCTACAAGGCGCTGCAGTGTGAGAGCAATGGCCCCAGCTTCATCACTGGTACGTCATTGCGAGGTGGACAGGTTGATGCCTGCACCAGACGTGTTCACTGGCGGTCCCTCTATGCATCCAGCTACTCAGGGCTGTGTGCTGGCTGCTCAATGCGTGCAGGGTTTTCTGCAGCGGAGCGTGTGAGCTCTTACTACTACGACGTGTATTACCCAGTTGGCCAAGCCGAATGCTGCACCCCAGCCGTGCTGCTATCCACCGGGGATGTGTGGGAGATCAAGCGATGCAGCTGTGTGCAGTCTCAAACAAAGGACTGTGGAGGCCTAACAACAAACAAGCTGCTGTGGGGGTTTGCGCAGTGGCGGTACGTGCGGCGTGTGTTGGGGTGCAGAACATAGGTCAGGCTGGTGTGACAAACGGGCTGTGTGAGCTGTACTAAAGACGTACTGAATCAACGTGCTTAATCCTGGCACTAGATCATCCATGAACGCATTCTTGTCAAAGATCCCTTGCACCTGATGCTGACCCCTTCCAGAGCACATATTTCTTCAGCCTTGCCAGACAAGGCATACCTGCTTATGAATGCGCCTGAGATCCACTCAAGTGGTGCTTGCCTGCCTGCACTCTGCAGGGTGACGCGCAGTGGTGAGTACCTACCTGTGGCACCGCTGGAGTGCTGCTCGCTATGCATGGGCGACACCATCCATGATGCCACCAACTGTGAGGACTTGGGCTTCTGCAACAACAATGGTGTGTGTCCATGGGCTTGCAGTGGCCATGCCTGGGCACATCTTGCACACGGCGCATCACACCAGCAGGACTTACGCTTGGGTCAATCAGATGTCGTTGTGTGTCGTGATGCCGCAGCTGCGGACTTCATCTTCTTTGCACCAAGCTCCCCAACATGCACGTGGGATAATGCTCACGGATGATGCTGTTGATTTATTTTTATGTTGTTTTTGCTGCAGGCATCTGTGTCTTGGGCTCCTGCCAGTGCTTCGAGGGCTATGGTGGGCCGGACTGCACCATTTCAGAGCATGATAGCAACACCGGCCCCAAGCTGCCTTGGTAAGCTGGTGGCCACTACCTGCTTTGCTTGTTCAGATGTTTAGGGTTTAGGGTTAGGGACCTTAGGGGTCAGAGTTAGGGTTTAGGGTTTAAGGTGCACTCCATCGGCTCCCTCCTCTTGCTCCAACTGCAGCAGTGCGACTCATCACTAAACTGCTGAGTAAGTGACTGGCTGCTGTGGTTTGTTGAGCGCCGCGTTGCAGGTGGGCAACTGCCCTTATCATCATGGCTAGCGTGGTGCTCATGAGTGTGAGTAGCTCTGCCATGAGGTATGCGTACCATCTGTGGGGCGAAGAGGAGCATGGACACGCACCCGGCAACATGCACGACAGCATGCCAGGGGGGCATGCTGCCGCCACCACTCCGCTGCTGATGGGACTTGACGATGCAGGCAGTGCAGGTGAGGGTGTGGGCATGGGCGTCTATGTGCAAGTCCTTGCATCCTGGCGTTGCTTGTTTGCAGCCAGAACGCAGCGGTGTGTTATGCAGGTGTGCTCGGCATGGCCGAACCTTCTCAGGATTTTAGAGCTGTCCACAAAGTTCACAATGTGTGCACTGCACGTAGTGGCAGCTTGCCACCATGCCATCACTGCAACATGTGTGCTGTGCAACACAGGCAGCCACGACACGGATGAGGAGGAGGAGGCCACAGCAGCACTGCTTGCAGAAGAGATGGCAGGTGCTGGGGCTGCACAGCTGGCAGGCAGGTTGGGCCCCGCGCCCCCTGCGAGACTGCTGTCCCAACACGCGCGGGGCACAGGGGGCTTCATTCCTGTCATGGACCCATCGTTGCCCAACTCCGAGACCATGTTTCTGATGGATGACGTGTCGGGCAGTGCGGGAGGCGTAGCGGGGCTGCTGGGCCACACGCCAGCCAGTGGGGCACTCCCGCCCCCGCCCCGTGCGCACGACAATGACACGATCCATGAGAACCCTGAGGGGGAGCGGGCGGCAGTGCTCGCGGAGGCGAGTGCTGGCAGCGTGTCAGCGCCCGCCCTGCTGAACATCATGGGTGCAGCAGCGCAGGCGAGCGGAGATACCAGCAGCACGTCCAGAGGGGTGCAGCCGGGCCACTCCCACCGGATACTTACAGCCAGGGGTTTGCGAGCAGGCACTGCAAGCAGCTCTAGTGGACTGGCAAGGGCAGGCGGCCGGCGGCATGTGGGCTCCAGCGCGGCACAGGATGACGGCACAAGCCGTGAGGGTCAGGGCAGCCGCAACGCAGCAGCGGCCAGCAATGTTGGTGGCTCTCGGACTTGTGGCACTGGCGCTATGTTGGAGCGGGTCAGCTGCACAAGCAGCGGCAGTGGTGCGAGTGAGCGGGGTGCGTCGCCACAGGCAGGTGGAGGTGGCACGCCGGGCGCAGGAGGTGCTGTGGCTGCTGATGGCCTGCCAGGCAGCTCTGCAGGAGCTGTGCAGGGGTACATGGACCTGTCTGGCTCCGTCTCTGACATGGAAGCAAAAGCTGTAGAAAGCGGATCGGAACCAGCAAGTCTGCAAGCAGGGCAGGGGAGGTATGGGGCGGCTGGCCAGGGGCTTGTGCCGCTGTCCAATGCTGTGTGCGCTGTGTGCATGGAGAAACCGGTCCAGGTGGCACTCGTGCCGTGCGGGCATGCCCATGTGTGCCGGCGCTGCAGCAGGCGCATGACAAACTGTCCCATATGCAGGAAGGTAATCCTGCGCAGGCAGCGGCTGTTCTACAGTCCAGGGTGAGGTTGAGGAGCTTCTTTTCATGCCTTTGCCTGCAAGAGTGCTGCGCAAACTGACCATTTTGTAGCCACCTTCTGGGATCATGTACACCACATGGATATACACATATAGTGTACAATTAATGCAGCATGTTGCCTCCAGTTGAACGCTCCCTCGCATGAAAATGAGCGTGAGGCATCCATGCATGCGTGCTCTGCTGTATGGAGGGGTGGTGCCAAGTGTTTGCCTGTGTGCATGAAATTCCTTGTATGCATGGGTTGGCTGAAAGCTCGTGATAAAGCTGTGCATTAGTCATCAGCTTTTCGTACTTACAACTGCAACCACATGTAGGCATCACTGTCAGGTACTTGTATGACTTTAGAGGGATTAAGATTGGTTTTCTGATCACGTCCCTGCTCATGCAGCATTGATTTTGAACGGGCAGGGTTATGTACTGCCCTCTTTCCCCCTCACTCAGAGCCAACTCAGAGCACTCAACCCGCAATTCTAAAGCAGCATGTAGAAGAATCTATTCATGGTGTGCTACTCAATGTCGCATGTCATCAGTTTGAGATCACAGTATTGATGGATCCCTTGTCGGCGCATGTTATTTCTGTGAGTGGAAGGAGGTACCGTGTACAGGGATCGTTAGACAGATCTTCGGTGCAACAAGAACGCACGGAAGAGTTTTACGATGCGGAAGAAGAGGAGCAAGAGGCAGGCGTGCGGATGCAGGAAGACGAATTATTAGACGACAGCATGATCAAGCAGGTTTGTGCAACATCATGATGCTGTCACATCATGCAATTGCATGCAAGCTACACACAGGATGCAGCACGCATGATGACTACTGGTACACATCTGTTCTTGCCTGTTCTTGGATGTTTGCATTTGCACAGGAGGGCGCCACATTCAGCACGTTGGTCAGCTGCGACAGTGCCCTTTTCCCGTTCCTGATTGGTAAAGGTGGCGAAAAGAAGCAGCAGATTGAGAAGGAAACAGGGTGTACACTCATCTTCCCAAGGCGAGATGCGCTGAAGCAGCAGGTGACTGTTGCAGTGGGCAGTACATGACTGACGAATCACATCGCAATCTTGCAGTACAGAGTGTTGGTCCCTATCTACGTGAACATTGCAGTGAGCTTGTCCACATGCCTGGAAGTGCTCTCACCTGAAGGGGTGCAAGGCAGGTGGCAGGTCTCTCATGAACCATCACATGTGTGCCGAACAGGATGTGACGATTAAGGCAACCAGCAAGCAGGCGCTTAGCCGCGGTCACACACGGCTGCGGCTGGCCATGGAGTCTGCCCTTTCCGGTGGCAAGCTGTTGGATTACAACTTCTTCCTCTCCCTTCCACTTGCTAACCCGGCGTCAATGAAGGCATTGATGGCGTTCAGGGATGCAGTGAGCGCAGACCATGGGGCAGCAGAGAAGGGCATCGATCCCAGCATCTTCGTTGCCCCTGAGGTGTGTGCTCAAGCGTGCCCCAAGCGGACGGGCCGTTATTGATCTGCTGCAGCTGGCAGGCAGAATTTTGCGATGTAGTGCATGCTGGTGCCTGCACTCAATTAATGCCTCCAAGCGGCATTCTTGCTCACTGTTCTTGCAAGCTCTGGTTTGACTCAACCAACAAAATCTCTGTGCCTACCTCACATCTGTTTTTTGTAACAATGTAAGACTTGCTCGCGTCTATGACTGATGTGGCTGGCATGCAGCACCTGCACCTCACACTGGCAATGCTCAAGCTGTACTCTGACGAGAGGCGGCACAAAGCACAGCAGGTGACAACTCTTTACACGTCGTGTGATACTAAGCTTTATGTGCTCCGAACTTGGACTGCCACATCGGACATCGCTGTTGTGAGTAACGCAACTGAAGTCAGCTTTGATGACCATAGCTCTACGGCCCCGGCAATTTGTTGTTCTGCCCTTTCAGGTACTGCGGTCGCTGAAGCCACAGGTGGCTGCACTGCTTGGTGGCACTCCCATCAGTGTCAGCCTCAAGGGCCTGGAGTACATGAATGATGACCCATCCAGTATGCACGTGTTATACTTACAGGTCAGTCTGTTGCTGTACCTGTACTGATGATACCAAGCTTATCAACACCTCCCTCACCGCACCACAGACACCTTTTGTCATGAGTCATGCAGCAGGCGAGCTCGCATCTTGGACATGGACCTGTAGGGGGTTTAGTCGTCATAATGCATGTCTCGCCATGTGTACAGATCTCATCGCCCAGATCAAGCGTGCATGTTTCTGCTTATCAGACTCGGCTGCAATCCTCACTGCACCCAGGTGCAGGAGGTGGGTGGCGGGAACCGGCTGGAGCAGCTTTGCGACATGGTGATGGGAGCCTTCTCACAAGCTGGCCTGCTGCTGCCACAGGTGTGCACCGGTTTGTACTCGATGGCGTTGCTGTGTTGGGCACAGTACATGATGTCTCAGAAGGCCACTTCCTCAGAGGCGTATGATTCCTCAGAAGGACGTAGGCAGCAGTCTGCAGCAAGGACGTCTTTGCTGCATGCAACCCCACATCACACGTGGCTGAGAAGTACGAAGCACGATGATGTGCAGCCTGTGATGTTTCGCTGCATGCAGTCCGTACCTGTGATGTCACATGCACTTAACCCAAGCCCCTCTGTGATGCCTGACAATTTCAATCCATGTACAGGACGACCGGAAGGTAAAGCTGCATGCCACGGTGCTCAATACACGGTACCGCAAGGGCGCCATGACTGACAGCAGTGCAGGGGGATCTGGACAAGGCCCAGGACCACGTGCCTTCAAGGAGCGGCTTCCATTTGATGGCAGGAGCCTGCTGGAGCAGTATGGGGGCTTGGATCTGGGGGTACACACGCTGCCTGTCATCCATTTGTCGCAGCGTGGGGAGTATGACGCTCAGTCCGGGTACTACAAGTGCTTGGACAAGCTTGAACTGCGTTGAGAGGTCAGGTGGAACGACATTTGTTGCAGTAGACAATGCTGCGGTTGCCACACGGGTAAAGTTAGTAGCAGTGATGGGTGTTGAGAGTGCAGGACAGGCCCTGCCTCATTTGGCTCAGCAACCACTCCACAACAAGCCAGCTGAACATACAGCAAGAAACATTCAACACTCGGAAAGCCATGCGACTCAGAGGCAAGGAGCATTTGACTCAATACGGTATATCTGACCTGAAACATCTAATCCAGTGTTGTAACCATCGCCATCAGTGCTGAGACTGCTGACTAACCAACCTGACCTAGAATCAGTTGATCTGACCTAAAAGATCTAATCCTGTATTGCAACCATCCGCATTCAGTGCTAATTGACCTACCTAAGCAGTAGTTAATCAGTGCTGCAACTGCAATAACCAGGACCCAAAAGGATACTTTGATGGGGCCCAAAGGGGTACTGCCCTTCATAAGGGCAATAATTTGATGCACTCGCCGAGAATCGAACTCGGGTCTCCACCGTGGCAGGGTGGTATTCTACCACTAAACCACGAGTGCACTTTGATGACTGCATAAAGCGTGAATTCTTACAGAACACAGGTTGCCGGCGGAGAACACCGTCCTCCCCGGGCCTGGATGTAACACACACACTCCCCGCCTGGAAAGGGGAACCAGCGAGCCGGTCGCACAAGGCGACGAACGAAACCAGAGACCACGCCGAGCCCGAAGGCGGCGAACGAACGGAAGCCAGAGACCGAACACCGAAAAGCCGCAGGCAAGCAGGCAGGGCAGCTCAAACCAAAGCACAACTGAGAACCGAGAAGCAGGCAGGAAACAAGCA
>QAXD01000029.1:50836-68413 GCA_004335575.1 Haematococcus sp. NG2 | reverse complement strand
TGCCCAGGCAAATTTTACCCAGATTTTGCCCCCTCTTGTACCAACCGTGCCCCCCATGAGTCATCACACCCATCACAAGTAACTCATACTCATCTCGCTCGTCACACCCATCACACGATCTCACGCATCTCACACACCTGTACCGCCCGCCACCATGGACATATGGGTCGCGGTAGCTGAGGGGCCCTGACCCCCTGAAGCTGCATGTGCACGGTGGTGCTTTCCTCGCCCCTCATATTCCCACTCCCCCACAGGGCCCCTGAACTCCATCTGGTCCCCCACCTGCACGCGCCCATCGTGGGTGTTAGGGTTTTAGGGCTTGGGGTTTAAGGTTTTAGGGTTTTCGGGTTTAAGGTTCTAGGGTTTCTGGGGTTCAGGACAAGTAGACCTTGGCCATTCCCTTGCCCTGCCCACCCACCCACCTTGAGCTTGTCCATGAATTGGCTCATCTTCCCACCCTCAGGGAACTTGGGGTTCTGATGTGCAAAGTACACCTGTGCACACGTAGCAAGCAGCCAGTGTGGGATGTGAACGGGTCAGCGGTTGTTTGGCGTTGGGGAGGTGAACATGTGACCAGCAGTACAGTCAGCAATACAGTCAGCTATACGGTCAGCAGTAGGGTCAACAGTACAGTCAGTGGTACAGTCAGCGGTAACGTCAAGCGGTACAGTCAGCAGTACATCCAGCAGTACAGTCAAGCGGTACAGCCAGCGGTACAGTCGGCAGTACGGTCAACAGTACAGCCAGCGGTACGGTCAGCAATACAGACACTGTACAGTCAGCGGTATGGTCAGGCAGTACGGTCAGGCAGTACAGTCAGCGGTACAAGCGGTACGTGCCTTGACCAGCAGGTCCATGTGGCCCAGGTCCTCATCCAGTGTGATGGGGGTGTAGGGTCTGACCACCAGCTCCCCCCCCACCCGCGCGTATGCCATCACATGGCTGCCACATGGCAGACCCATGCGGTGCTGGGGGCTGCATGCGCAGCATGGGCGGTCAGGCAGTATGACATTGGATGCACACGGGCAGGCAGTACATCTTAGCTGGGAAATACACCTTAGCCCAGCATGGCCAGTTTGAGCAGGCGTCAATGCGACCCATGCGAACCCCCCCACCTACCCCACCCCACCCCACACACTCACAAACACACCCTACCCCCCTTGCTAGCCCCTCCCTGTCTACACCAGCCCTCCGCCCCCCTCCCCCTTCTTAACGCTAAACCCTAGAACCCCCCCAAACTTTATAACCCTAAACCCTAAACCCCAAACCCCTAAAACCCTAAACCCTAAAACCCCAAACCCCAAAACCCTGAAACCTGAAACCCTAAAACCCTAAACTCTAAAACCCTAAAACCCTAGAACCTAAACCCTAAAACCCTAACCCCCCCCCCACCTGGGCAGCTGGAAGCGGAACACGCGCGTGTTGTGGGTGATCTCGATACGCTCCGCCAGCTTCAGGGCCACCTTCTTGCCAGCTTCCAGCGTCACAGGGGCCAGGGCCACCTTCTTGCCAGCTTCCAACGTCACAGGGGCCCCTGCACCCTGCCCCGGCCTGACTGCCCCTGCTGGGGCCAACTGGCCAACCCGTGGCTGGTCCTGTTGCTGGGCCCCGGGGGCTGGTTTCGGAGGCGGCGACTGGGTGCCAAGCACAGGTTGCTGCTGGGCAGCGGCTGGTTCCGGAGGCGGCGGCTGGGTTCCGCGCTCGGTGACAGACTGGTCAGCCGCGAGCGTTCGTCCAGCTGGGCAGCCAGGTGCGGCAGCTGGCGCGGCAGTAGCGCCGGTCTTGGCAGTAGCGCCGGTCTCGGCAGTAGCGCCAGCCTCGGCAGTAGCGCCGGTCTTGGCAGTAGCGCCAACCTCAGCAGTAGCGCCAACCTCAGCAGTAGCGCCGGTCGCGGCTGGTTTGGCGGCTTGGGGGACTGCGTCTGCCTGGTCATCAGGCACCAGGTCACCTGCATAGGCAGGCAGCAGCAGCAACACCCACGCATGGCAGGCAACCGTGTTGGGGCATGCCGTTCAGCAGTGTGAATGCGCACCAAACCAGATGCATCTTGCATAATAATAACACGGCGTTTCACAGATGTTCCTGCATGCCATCTTGCATGATGCCACGAAAGCTGCCCAGCAGTTATGATACGTTAATGATATGCCCAGCGGTAATGATATGTAACTGCCCAGCGGTTATGATATGTAACTGCCCAGCAGTTATGATATGTGGTGCAGTGTGCAGTTGCCTTTGAGCGGTACAGTCACACATGTACACTCGTGCAGTACACTCATGCAGTACGCTCAACAATGTAGTACTGCTCCAGCAATACAGTCACCAATGTACATTCTTGCAGTACACTCAGGCAGTACAATCTTGCAGTACACTCATGCGGTACACTCTTGCAGTACACTCATGCGGTACACTCACCAATGTAGTACTGCTCCAGCAATACAGTCACCTATGTACATTCTTGCAGTACACTCAGGCAGTACACTCTTGCAGTACGCTAAGCCGTTACACTCAGGCAGTACACTCACCAATGTAGTACTGCTCCAGCATCTGGTGCACATATGGCGGGTGGATGGCGTTGAACTCCTCTGCATATGCATTGGTAAGTTAACCCCGTTGGATTCCAATACTTAGAGCCCTATGGCAGCGGCCATGGCAGCGGCAGGGCCCAATAGGCGGCACTGGGGAGTGAGCTCGTCAATGGTACATGAGCTGGGCAGGAGCAAAGGGTATGCAGTGCAGGGCCCAGCCATGGACAGCCCAAGAAAGCTCATGACAGCTATTTTACCCCATCTCATCAGTTGTCACACGCTGCACATGTAGGAGGCTACTATTATTACTTCTACTACATAAGGGACTACTATCATTTATACTCTTACATAAGGGGCTGAGCGCAGGCAGGCATAAGGGACTACTATCATTTATACTCTTACATAAGGGGCTGAGCGCAGGCAGGTGCAGCAGTGGCCGCCACCCACGACCCACCTGTCGCATCCCCGCCTGACGCAGCTATGATTGCATCTGCACCTCCAGGGTGTTGGTCCAGGAAGGGCGTGGGGTCATAGACCTGGCGTGAGAGCAGTACAGCCGCAGCAGGCAGTACAGCAGGCAGTGTTGGAAGCAGTACAGCAGGCAGTGCATGAGGCAGTACAGCAGCGGTGCAGCAGGCAGTGCAGCAGGCAGTGCAGCAGGCAGTGCGGCGAGCAGTACAGAAGGCAGTACATCAGCAGTACAGCAGGCAGTGCAACAGGTAATACAGCAGGCGGTACAGCAGGCAGTACAGCAGGCGGTGAGGGCAAGCAGTACAGCAAGGGGTACATCAGGCAGTACAGAAGGCAGTGTGGCAGGCAGTACATGAGGCAGTACAGCAGGCAGAGCGGCACGAATTACAACAGGCGGTACATCAGACATAACGCCAGGCAGTACAGCATGCAGTATGTCAGGCACTACAACAGGCAGTACATTAGGCAGTACAGCAGGCAGTGTGACAAGCAGTAAAGCAGGCTGTACAGCAGGCAGTAGGGCAGGAGGTACAGCAGGCAGTGTTGCAGGCAGTGCAGCGAGTTGAATATCCACACCATTACAGCAGCAGTGGCCGCACCTTCCCCGCGCGCACAAACCGCACGCCCACCTCGCGCGTGTTGTGCTGCGCCACCTCCCTCATCCCAATCCTCCTGCCACCCTTGCCCTGCGGCTTGGCAACCCCTTCCGCCTGCCCCGCTGCTCCTGTGGCTTTTGCTGCCCCTCCGGCTGTGGCCCCTTGAACTCCTGCCCCTTCGGCTTCTACCCCTTCAGATCCTGCCCCTTCGGCTCCTGCCCCTTCAGCTCCCGCCCCTTCGGCTCCTGCCCGTTCAGCTCCTGCCCCTCCCGCTCCTGCCCCTTTAACCGCTACCCCTTCGGCTCCCGCCCCTTCAGCTCCCGCCCCTTGAACTCCCGCCCCTTCGGCTGCTGTCCCCACCCCTGCGGCCGCCTTGTTTGTGATATCCCCTGCCGTTGCTGCGTTGTCGGATGCACCCACAGCAACCTTTGCCTTCACCTGCCCCTGCCCCTCAGGTGCCGCAGCTGCCGCCTCCTCCATCCACCCCTTGTGCCCCAGGGCACCCTTCTGGCCTGGGGCAGGGTGCTGGAACCTCAGGCCCAGGGTGTGTGTGGCGGGGTCCACGTGGCTGTGGATGGCCACCCTGAGTAAGTGAAGGAGTGCGTGAGGGAGTGAGGGAGTAAGTTGAGTAGGTGGGTGAGTGAGGGAGTGAGGGAGTGAGTGGCTGGGTCCAGGTGGCTGTGGATGGCCACCCTGAGTGAGTGAGTGAGTGAGTGAGTGGGTGGGTGGGGGAGTGAGTGAGTGAGTGAGTGGATGGGCGGTTGAGTGAGTGAGGGAGCGAGGGAGTGAGGGAGTGGGTGGGGGAGTGAGGGAATGAGGGAGCGAGCGAGCGAGTGTGTGGCAGGGTCCACGTGGCTGTGGATGGCCACCCTGTGTGAGGGAGGGAGTGAGTGAGGGAGGGAGGGCGAACATCCACAGCCACGACGTCAAGCGCTTAGGTTCTAGCGTCTAGGAATGTAGGGTTTAGGGTTCAGGGTTCAGGGTTTAGGATTCTGGGCTCAGGGTTTAGGGTTTGGAGTTCAGGGTTCAGGGTTCGATTCAGGGTTTGATTCAGGGTTTAGAGTCCAGAGTTCAGGGTTCAGGGCTTAGGGTTTAGGGTACATGCACGCGGCCACCGACGCGCATGGCAGACAGGCAGCCACACACAGTCACACACCATGCGCATGGCAGACAGGCAGCCACACACAGTCACACACAATGCGCATGGCAGACAGGCAGCCACACACAGTCACACACCTGTACGCCGCGTTGTTCATGATGCCCAGCAGGTTCCAGGACACCACCGCCGGCTGTGTGTTCATGGCCACATCCCATGCACGCACCTGCACGCACATGGGCCACATGCACATGCACATGGGCCATGGGTCACATGGGACAGATTCTCAGATACACATGGTGACATGGGTTACATGCACATGGGCCACACGTACATGGGTCACATGGAAACATGCACATGGCCGCGCGCACATGGGCCACACGCACATGGGCCACATGCACATGGGCCAAATGCACATAGGTCACACCCTAAACCTCAGACACTAAACCCTAAACCCTAAACGTGCATGGGTCACTTCCTTGGGCAATACATGTCAGTGCATGGGCTGCTGCACATGCAGCATCCATGCCAGTGCTAGTGAACCACAGCTCCCATCCGTGGTGCCAAACCCTAAACCCTACATGTTAGGGATCTATTGGCCACACAGCACGGTGTCCCACCTGCACGTCTGCCGTCATTATTAGTTACTAGTATTATTATTACTACTATTATTATTATTATTACGATTTATTACTATGATTATTCTTAATAGTAATATGGCGTCCCACCTGCACATCTGCCGCCCGCAGCAGCTCTGCCATGTCCACCTTGAACTCCCACAGCACCCAGCACCAGTACCGCCCTGTGACGTGCGAGCCAAAACAGACAGACAGACAGACAGACAGACTGACTGACCAACGCACGAACCAACACACACAGCATGTGCTTGGAGCTGTTACCACAGTATGGGAATGTGGGTATGAGATGTTCCCACACCCACAACAGAGCTCCTTGCACGAGCACAAGGGCATGATGAACGCAGGCGGACAGGCAGGCAAGCAGACAGACAGACAGACAGACAAGCAGGCATACATGAGCACATGGGCATGAACGAGGCAGACACACAAATGGACGAGGAGACAGACAGACATGCAGACAGACAATCAGGCAGACAGACAGACAGGCACAAGATCACACGGTCAGTCAGACAGTCAGTCAGACAGACAGGCCGTTACAGCGCCCACCGTACGCGTTGGGCTTCTCGTGCCGCCCCACATCCGCCACACGCCACGTGTGGCCGCCATCCAGGGACCACTCCACACGAGTGACCCGCTTGCCACCCCCTGGGGGTGCGCCGTGTACAAACATAGGGTTTAGGGTTCTAGGGTTCCAGGGTTTGGGGTTTTAGGGTTTAAGGGCTTAGAGGTTAGGGTTTAGGGTTTTAGGGTTCAGAGTTCAGGGTGTAGTGTTGTAGGGTTTAGGGTTTCAGGGTTAAGGTTTTGAGGGTTCAGGGTTTAGGGTTCAGGTTCTGCACCCAAAAACCCTAGATTGAGGCATGGCACACAGCTAATATAGATGTGATGATTTACCATACATGCGCCCCTCTCCCGGCCCCCTCTTCACATGCGCTCCCCCCTCTTTTAGGGTTTAGGGTTTAGGGTTCAGGGTTTAGGGTTTAGAGTCTTTAGAGTAGGGTTTAGAGTCACATGTGCTCCCCCGTTTAGACTTAAGACCAAACCTTCAACCAAGAACAGGCCGCCACCACCACCACCATGGCTCACAGCCAAACCCCATGTAATCCACCCCTTCAACCATCTTTAAGTGAAATCTGAACCACTTGAGCCCATGCAGCGCACCCGCGTATGCATAGCCCCGGAAGGTGCCCGTCCCATCCTGCCCCCCTTATGATTATTATACTTGTTTGTCATTCTTACTCTTGTTCTTGTTCTTATTCTTATCATCATTATCATTATCTAGACTAAACCATGTGAACCCACCCGCGTACGCATAGCCCCGGAAGGTGACCGTCTTGTCCTGGCCCCCCTCCAGGGGAAGCACCTCATCATGGCCAGGTGTGAGAATCACAGAGTTGATGTTGAGTTCTGTGGCCAGCTGGTCCACTCCTTCCCACCACCCCTCACGCACACCTGCGTGCGTCCAATATTGGCAACATACCATCCATTCCAGCAATCAGAAGGCTTGCTGTCCAATATTGGCAATGTACCATCGATAAACCAGCCATCAGCAGGCTTAAAACGCTGTGAATTGGATGCCATCATGACCCTGGCATGTCACAGAATGTGCTGAAGTAAAGCTATCCAGAATGTGCATTTCCTGGAGCGAGCACGACACCCCTCCCCCCCCACACTCTTTTCAGATGCCGAGAAGCTCAGATGTGGACAAGCAAGGAAGCAAGCTGGAACAGCGGTCACAGATGTCAGACAGACAGACAGACAGACAGATGGGCAGAGATGCTGACACATGGGGCAGTACATCACACCTGTCTCGTGGTCTTTCACGTGTGACGGCAGTACACGGTTGTCGTACAGGTGGTAGTAGTTGCCTGCAGTTGGTCAGCCGGCAGTGCACTATGTGTTAGACAGTAAGACAGGCAGTACACCAGCGGTACTTTGCACGGTCATCACCGGGCAGCTACGTATCTTGTATGAGTCACCTGAGGCTGGCAGCCAAAGGGACCAGAACAAACAGAGGATGACTCACACAACAATGACCCCTTACACCCTGCCTGTTGCCCCAGTGCATAGCAAGGGTCCCCACTGCCCTCGTATGATAATATATGAGTGGGTACTCACAACACAAGCTGTAGCAGCCTCAAACAAGTCCACACAACACATCACACATCACACCATGTCACCCACTAGTCCACACCACACACGGGGCAGTACATCACACTGTGCCTCACTCATTCACACCGCACATGGGCAGTACATCACACCACACACGGGGCAGTACATCACACTGTGCCTCACTCATTCACACCGCACATGGGCAGTACATCTTACCACACACGGGGCAGTACATCACACTGTGCCTCACTCATTCACACCGCACATGGGCAGTACATCACACCACACACGGGGCAGTACATCACACCACGCCTCGTCCTCACTCACACGTGTCCTCCTCGGTCACACTGATCTCACTCAACCACTCTGATCTCACTCACGGGTGTTCTGCTCCGTCACACAGATCTCACTCAACCACTCTGCTCGCACTCTCGCGTGTCCCCCACGGTCACTCTGATCGACACTCAGCCAATCTGATCTCACTCACGGGTGTCCTGCTCGGTCACACACATCTCACTCAACCACTCTGATCCCACTCACGGGTGTCCCCCTCGGTCACACTGATCTCACTCAGCCACTTGACGCAGCGCCCGCCGATCCAGCCAGGGATGAGCAGGCGCACAGGGAAGCCGTGGTCAGGCGCTAGCCACCGCCCGTTCTGCATTTACACATGGTTCATGGGTTCATGATATATTTCAAATCAGTAGTGTCTGCCCGTAGACGGTAGGTATAATCACTCAAATGCATCAGAGCATCATTCTGCACCCAGCCAAGGTTTTACATCCATCGACCATGAACCAGGCACAGGTTTTACATCCACACATGAATGGTTCAATTTAAATCCATGTCTGTCCGTAGCCCACCCACGACCCACTCAAATGCACCAGAGCATGATTCTGTACGACTGCTGTACGTGTACTGCAGGACGTGTACTACTTCATGTGTCCTAAACCCTAAACCCTCCAACCCTAACCCCTGAAACCCTAAACCCTAAAAGCACAACATATAGAGACAGATTAGGGTTTAGGGGTGCAGGGGTTTAGGGTAAAGGGTTCACAACACAACATTTGAACCCTTTACCCTAAACCCTTAACCCCTGCACCCATAAACCCTAATCTGCCTCATGTGTACTGCTTGGCAACCCTAAACCCTAACCCTAAACCCTAACGTGTGACCCACCTGTTTGAAGGCCAGCAGTACGTCAGCCCCAGGGTCCATTGCGTGGTACCAGGGCACAGAGGTGGCATAGCTGCCGTCGCCCTTGCGCACCTGCCAAGGGTTTAGGGTTCAGGGTTTAGGGTTGAAGGGTTGAGATTTTAGGGTTTAATGTTTAGGGTTAGGGTCTAAGCGTTTAGGGTTTAGTGTTGATGTTGACAGCAGCACAGTTTGGCAGTACAGCACGGCCGTACATCACAGCAGTACAGCTGGCAGTACAGCACAGCAGTGCGATTGGCAGTACAGCACAGCAGTACATTTGGCAGTACAGCACAACAGTACACCACAGCAGCACGGTTGGCAGTACAACACAGCTGTACAGTTAGCAGTACCACTGTACCACCTGTACCGCCTGTACCGCTCGCACCGCTCGCACCGCTCAAACCGCTCGTACCGCCTGTACCGCTCGTACCGCCCACCCACCTCCTTCTGCGGGCCGCTGAACACCACGAAGCGGCCCGGCCCTTCCTCCCCCACGCGCGCTCCCACGCGCAGCAGTACATCCCTCACTCTCACTCCTGTCCACAGCTGGGTGGCGGCAGTACAGGGGCCCCAGCCGTACGCGTTGCTCTGCCGCACCTCGTTCACCTCCTGGCGCCTGCGCACGCGCATGTGTGTGTTTAGGTTTAAGGGTTTAGGGTTTAGGATTTCGGGTTGTAGGGGGCCCAGCCATACGCGTTGCTCTGCCGCACCTCGTTCACCTCCTGACGCCTGCGTGTGTTTAGGGTTTAGGGTTTAGGGTTTAAGGTTTCAGGGTTGAGGGTACACATTCACCTCCTGACGCCTGCGCGTGCGCGTGTGTGCGTGCGCGTGTGTGCGTGGGGGGGGGTTAGGGTTTAGGGTTTCAGGGTTTCAGGGTTTAGGGTTTTAGGGGTTTAGGGTTTAGGGCTTTAGGGTGTAGGGTTTTAGGGTTTTAGGGTGTAGGGTTTATGTGTTAGGGTTTCAGAGTTGTAGGGTGTAGGGTTTTGGGTTTGGGGGTTAAGGGTTTCAGGGGTTAGGGTACACACGTGTGTGGGCGGGGCTGGGCACACGCCAAAACCCTCATTATTCCATGGACGCGCATCCTGGGCTGCCCAGATGCCTGGGTGGGCGCCGTACTGCTGTACCGCTGTACCGCTGTACTGCTGTACCGCCGCACCTGTTGCCTGAGCAGACCACAGTCATGGGGATGGTCACGGAGGGCATGGCGATGAGGTCATCCATGGTGAGGGAAGTCGGACGGTCCACCAGCCCCCCAATGGTGATGCGGTGCTGGGACCACTGGATCTTGGGCACTGTGTGATGAGGTGTGATGAAGAAGTGTGGCAAAATAAGTGAGATGAAGTGTGATGAGGTGTGACAAAGTGTGTGACGGGTGATGAAGTGTGATGAGGTGTGACGAGTGTGATGAAATGTGATAAGGTGTGATGAGCTGTGATGGGATGTGATGAAGTGCGATAAAGTGTGATGATGGTCGGGTGTCTGGATGGGGGTGCAAGAGGGGGAGAGTGTGACGATGGTAAGCCACACCCTACATTGCTGTTGAGGCACGCGCCTGCCTTTGCCTATTTGTTTATCTGTCAGTCTGTCTGCCTGTCTATCTGTTGCACGTGCCTGCCGCGTGGTTGCGCACGTAGTGGCGTGAGGTGGGTGTGAGGAAGCCCGCGTCCAGCAAATCCTTAATGGAGGGCTCCGCGTTCAGTGGGTGGCGGCCGGTGCGGCGCATCAGGGACGGGGAGCGGGGCACCCTGGGCGTGCATTCGTTAATAGTAGTAATAATAACACCCTGCATGACACACCACCCGCGGTCAACAGCAACATGCTGATGCCACAGGGCACCCAGGCCATAACCCAACACCCTGTATGTGCAGTACATATAGTAACAATAAGAACACCCTGTATGTGCGCTGTAGCAGTAATAAGAACACGGCTGTGTGCTCCTGTCACACTGTCCACGCACCACTCATCCGGGGTGCGCCTGTCACGCTCATCGGGGCAGGTGGCGGGCATGTGCAGGGGCCACTCCGGTGACTGCGTGCGCAACAGCAAGGGTGGAGGTGAACGTTACTAAAAATACTGTTTTCAAAGTAGTTGATAAAAAAATGAATTCAGCCGCGTCTTCAAAACTCAAGGGTGGGGTTGCTCCTCCTGGCTGACAATGCTACTGGCCGACAATGTTGAAAAAATGTATCAACCCTTACTTCCATCACCTCAGCCGTTTGATCTACTGTAAAAATCAGATCACGTGTGTGGCTGTGCACGCACATCAGGCATCAGGCAGCAAAAAGCCCCAGGCCTGCGCAACGTTCAGGGTTTAGGATTTAGGGTTTAGGGTTTAGGGTACGTTTACGTGTATTCTCATAGTTCTATAAAGTCTCAACTATACATGTACACACACAACATACCTCAGGGGTGAGGGGCGGCTCGTAGGGCGCCCCCAGTACAGTGTGCGCAAAGGATGGCACCTCCTGCACAGCCTCTGCTGCCTGGGGCTGAGGAGCCGGCAGGGACGGCGGGGCCTTTGCACCCACACCTGCTGCTGGCAGTGCCCCCACCGGGGCCTTTGCACCCGCCCCTGCCGGCAGCAAGGGTAAGGGGTGTCACACTTGAGAGAGCGCGGCAGGCACGGCTCAGCAACCGCCCCACAGCAAGCCTGCAAAACAAAGCAAGCAAGACCAGACATACAGCCGCAGCGCAGCAGCAGCAGCAGCAGCATTACTGCGGCCGCCACCATCCCTGCCCCTGCCCCCAGCACCCGCACCTTTCAAATCTCCCGGACCTTCCAAATCCCTGTCCAGCAGGAGCCTGGTCCCTTCAACTCCCTCCAGGTCCCCCTCCAGGTGCGTGGCCCCTTCAGCTACCTCTGCCACGTGGCTGTCACGCCAGTGCGCGCGGTGCTGCGTTGCCCTCGACTCATCCATGTCACTCCCCGCATGGTCCGCATGGCCGTTCATATCCCTCACATGGTCCGCATGGCCGTCGTCCCATGCATGCTGCCCATCCCCTGCATGCTCCTGCCTGTCGGCTTGCATGTTACTCCTCGCATGGTCCGCATGGCCCTGTGACTGGCCCTGTGGCTGGCCCAGTGATCGACCCTGACCCTGAGACTGGCCCTGTGATGACTGGCCCTGTGATGACTGGCCTGCTGTGGGTGGGCCGTCTGCAGACGTCCTATTTGCAGCGTCGCCAGCGTCACCACGCTCCCGCCATGCAGCCACCACCGTGCGCATGCGGCGCCGCATGGGGTGCTGCATGGGGTTGAGCTGCATGGGGTTGTGCTGCATGGGGTGCTGCATGGGGTGGTGCTGCATGGGGGCCGCATGGTGCCTCGCATGGTGCATGCCACGGGCATGTGTGGCCACTGGTGATGAGGCGGAAGCAGCAGCTGTGTCATGCAGCTCTGGCTCTGTGTCCTCAGGAGTATCTACAAGAGTATCTACAAGAGTATCTACAAGAGTATCCATAGGTGATGAGGGCGCACTTGGGGTGGGGCCCATGGATGGCATGGGAGGGGGCGCTGATGACTCATTACATGAGCTGCCTGCAGCAGTTGGTGTTGGGTGGAGAGCAGCAGCGCTGGGAGTTGCTGTTGGGTGGAGAGCAGCAACACTGGGAGGCCTGCTGCTGCGGATGGTGCCAGACGTGCGCTGCACAAGAGTGTGCGTGCTGGGGCTGAGTGGGGTGCGAGCGAGTGCTGTCATCACCCGCTGTAAGGGTTGCAAGGGCTGCAAAGGTGGTGAGGAGGGTGGCGGGGTGCTGGGGGGATAATGAAGCAGGGGGCTGCCAGGGGTGCTGGCTGTATGCGCTGAGGAGAGCGGCTGCATTTTGGGTATTTCCGTGCCCCAGGCACCTGGGCAGCGCAAGAGCCTTCGGTTGGGTATGAGACTGGGATGAGCTCTTGATGAGCTCTTGCGCACCAAGGGGCACTGTGGCAAGGGGTCAGGCACAAAGGGCCAGCAGCTGTCAGGCAGCTGATGAAGGCCAGATGATCGATGACACAGCAGGCATCAGGGGTGGAAAGAAAACGGGTGCGTGCTTCCCCTGGGAGTCCTTTTGCTGACACATGCAAACCCCTGAATGCTCAGGCGGCACATGTGCACTGCACTGGCAGATTGTGCCACCCGTGTGCTGTCATCATCTGTCCATGACTAACGACAAGCCCGTCGTGCATGCTGCGCAACCCCACGGCCATGTAGGATGACACATGTGCGTGTGTGTGAGTGGACAGGGCAAGGTGGTGGTGGTCTGATGTGGCTGCTCGGCACGCTGGATCTGAAGGGATCACCCCTACGTGTGACGTGCGCCCCAGTCTGACGGACCTGCTAAACTCGCGGACGCACAGGTTTTCCTGCTGGTTGAACCTGTTGAATGCGCTTGCAAACTCTGCAACGCCGTCCTGCTGGCTGGTACTTGGTAGCCTTGCTGTAGCCAACTTGAAGGGGGCCAGCTGGTTCAAGCGTTATCAGATGCGATGAAATGGGTTGAATTTGATCGTTTATAAACCCTCCAGCGATGGGGAACAGCTTGTCCCACAGTATTTTCCGAGCGGAGCCAAACTGGAAGGAATACGTTGAAGAGAAATGGAGGAGCGAAAAGGCTCGAGAACTGGACAGGCTGGGCGGTGTGGGACGTGACTCCATCCCTCGCGGCAAAAGCTTCGATGCTCGCCTGGAGCTGTTGAGCGTGAGTGGTGCTTGACGCTGCAGTTCACATCCGAGCTCACGGACGACGTCCTGGTCAACCTTTTGCATGCTGCATGAACAGCTGTCAGATCATGCATGCTGACTGGATCCAGCTGCATGAACAGCTGGATCATGCTGAGTGCGTCATGGGCGCCCTAGCTGTGCATGCTGCATGCCTGTGTGCAGAACGTGGTGCTGGAGCAGGCTCAGGAGATAAAGGTGTGCAGATGGTTCTTGGACGTGCAGCTTGTTGGAGTTTATACACTACACATCTGGCTGCTGGGGCATCCGTTGCGCTAGGGATGCACCAGCAGCCAAATGTGGAGTGTATAAACTCCAACACAGCTGGCTGTTCTTCAGCCCAGTGCATGGTGGCGGCTCACAGGCTTCTGTTCCCAGCTGTCAGCACGGTTCGGTGAACACAGATCATCAGGTCAGCCATCAGGTCAATCATCAGCTTGACCATCAGGCTAGCCATCAGCTTATGAGCCATCAGCTAGCCAGCAGCTTATGAGCCATCAGCCATCAGCCATGATGCCCTGCGCAACAAAGCAGTGGCCCTTGTGTCAGTGCCATTGGGACCCGTTCATAGGCTGCCATTAAGGCACCGTTAGAAACAAAGGCACCGTTAGAAACGGCTTCCAGAAAAGGGCTGCCCCGACCTACTTGTTCATGGGTGTGCACGCAGGAGACGCTGTTTCCTGACAGGCCAAGCCCCCCAGGGGGAGCCAGCGGCAGGTGAGCAGAGCATATGTTGTTGTTGTTGTTGTTGTTGTTGTTTTTGTTGTTCTAATTATTGTTACACCGTATGAACAAAGTTGCTCACACAGAGTAGCAGTGGGTGGTCTTGCACTGTGGGGTACTACTATCAAGCCCGATATGTCATATGTGTGATGCATGTACACAATGCACACATGGTATGAAGCACATGGCACATGACACACACCCCTGCAGGTCTGACAGTGCGCGCCGGTCCTTCTCTGGTGCACCCAGTGGCCCCTCACGCACCACAGCCAGCCGCAGCTTCACCGCCACCCGCGCCAGCTACACAGGTGCGTGTATGGGGTTTAGGGTTTTGGGGTTTAAGGTTTTGGGGTTTCAGAGGTTGGGGTTTGGGGTTAGGGTCACATAACTCACACTCTTTTCTTGCCTCTCACACCTCTCACCCTAAAGGCCAAGGGTCCGGCACCTACGGCGGCGCCCTGCTCCCCACTCGTGCCAGCTACACGGGGGGTGACGTGGCAGGTCCGTTCATCTCTGGTCCGTTCAGCTCAGGTCCGTTCGCCTCCCCAGCTTCCACGCAGCCCCGGCCGCCGCCCATGGGCCGCCCAGCAACAGCTACAGCCAGTGGCAGTAGCGGGCGGCGCCTGTCATCTGATGTGAGTACGTGGTCGGTTGTGCAGGGGGTTTAGAGGTAAACCGTAAACCCTAAACCCCAAAACCTACACCCTATTTGAACCCTACAACCCTATCTAAAACGCTAACCCCTTGTGCAGGCCTCGTGTTCCGCAGGGGGCAGGCTGTGGTGCCTTGTATGGTGTGCTGATCTCCAGATGTGGGGAAGGCACGAGAACTTCCGACACTTTTGTTCAGTCAAAATGTTCTAGTCGATTCTCCACTGTCTAATTGTTTAAAACAAGCCACAAAGATTGATTGTTTTTACTAGAATTTCCTAACGGATTTCTCCGTATGTATAGATGGTTTGCTGTCCCTGCTCACGGTCAACCCTAAACCCTAAACCCTAATACCTAAACTCTAATCCCTAAACCCTAAACCCCAACCCTAATCACACAGGTGGGGCGCGGCACGTGGACCAGTGGTGTGGGCGCAGAGGAGCGGCAGGCAGCGCTGGACGCGCGCAAGCGCATGATGGAGTATGGCCAGAGGTGGGCGGTTTTAGGGTTTAGGGTTGGGGGTTTTGGGTTTAGGGTTGAAGATTCAGGGTTTGAGGTTTAGGGTTAAGGGTTTAGGTTGAAGGTGGTGGAGTACGGCCAGAGGTGGGCGCTTCCATAATGCCCCCCTTTGTGGCCCTTTGTGGAATCCCGCTTTATGGTATCCCCCTTCATGGTTTCCCCTTTAATGGTTCAGGGTTTAGGCTGGGTTGATAGGTTTAGAGTTTGGGGTTTGGGGTTAAGGGCTCGGAGCTCAGGGTTCAAGGTATGGGTTTAGGGCTAAGGGCGCCTCCTCAGGGCTGGCCACGTTTGCTGCCGCGCTGTGCTTCAGCCCGAGCCCTTTGACAGCTTGGGCCCTGTGTCAGTCGATCAATAAATCACGAACCCTGCCTTACCCTGCACTCAGTGCACGTTGGCCGCTCACTGCCCGCCTGAGCACCCGCACACGCCGCAGGCTGTCCGAGAGCCACGGCGCACCCCGCATCACGCGCACCACCTCGGTTGCTGCGGGGTCGGGCGCGGAGGCCGCACGTCGGGGGGCGTTCCCCGCTTTCCCCGCTTTCCCCGTCAGTGTTGCGGCCGCGCGGGCCGCGCGGGAGGTCCCCGCCCCGTGGCTGCACGCCGCGCGGCGGCGGCTGGCACTCGCGGTGCTGGGCGCGGTGCGCTTCAAGGTGCGCGGTTCAAGCCCCGCCGGGGGCGGTGCGTTTTTTGTTTTTTATACGGCGGCGAGGGGTGCGGGGGGGCGGCCTCGTGTTGTTACACCGCACTGATCGGGGTAGGGCAGGTGACGCGTGGGTTCTGTTGTGCGGTTTTTATCATGTACCTGGTTTCTGTTGTGTACATACACGGCTACAGTGGTTTCTATTGTAACATTTGTAAGCAAGCCGCTGTGGGGGCACAGCTGCCAGCGCATCCACATTCGCCTGCTGCTCCATCCACGCTATGCTGTTGACCATGGCTCCCTCCAGAGTCAAGAGGTGCAGATTATTATTATGCCTGCGGGTGCCGCCGCCGCCGCTTTGAGGGCGGTGCTGCCGCCTTTGCTGAGCAGGGCGGTCATCGTTGCTGCATGGCTTGGTTGCTGGCCCCCCCCCTCAGTGCATACTGCCTCTAACATATTCCAACTGCCCCCTTGGCTCTCTCTGTGTCTAGCCTGGATCATATTGCCTGTCTTTGAGTTATTGTAGAACTTGGCCCATCTGTCAGTAATTGTTTTCATCTTCTTTGTTCTTTTGAGACTGCGTTTCATTTGTTTTTGTCATGCACGCACAGTCAGGCCTGGGCCATCCCAACTGCTTGCTGTCTTGCAGTCAGTGTGCCGACCTGCCCGTTCCCATATTATTGTTTATTACAATTGTATTTCATCTGTTCTTCTCACCTATGCGCAGTCAGGCCTGGGCCACCCCAACCGCCTGCGCCGCGTCGACTCCTTCTCTGCGTATGTGGGCAAGGCGTTTGGCGAGTTGCGAGGGAGGGGAGTGTGGGAGTGTGACGGCACGCTAAAACCTAAGCCCTAAACCTAAACCTGAACCCTGAACCCTAAACCTGAACCCTAAAGGCGTTTGGCAAGTTCCAGGTGTGTGTGGGGGGTGGGTGGGATGGCGTGTGACGTCACGCTAAACCCTGAACCCTTAACCCCCAACCCTAAACCCTAAACCTTTGTTCTTTGCTCCAGGGCCGTTTTGTGGAGGAGCAAGGAAAGGCGCTGGCGCTGCGCGCAGAGGCGGATGTGGTCAAGGTGTGTGGGAGGCTTACCCTAAACCCCAAACCCTGAACCCTCAACCCTCAACCCTGAGCCCCAAACCCTGAAACCCAAACCCTGACCCCCAAACCCTAAACCCTAAAACCCCAAACCCTAAACCCTAAACCCTAAACTCTAAAACTTGAACCCAAACTGCGTCATGCATTTCATTGCACGCGTGCTGCAGCTGCTTCTCACGGGCGTGGAGGGCATTCTCACTCGCCCCCACACAGAGGAACTGAACGGACCAGCCGCGAGTGATGAGAGTGAGTCCCGGCACCCTTCCCCGGGCCGGCCCCGCACCACCGCGGCGGTTTTTAGGGCGCGGTCCCCCCAGAAGCGCGCGGGGTCGCCTAAAAAGGCAACGCCCGCGGGGAAGGGCGGCCTAATCGGGCACACATATGTCACAGCGGATGGGCGAGTGGTGACAAGCACTGCAGAGATCGTACGAGGGGGCGGGGCGGAAAACGCGGGGACCGCTCTTTTCCAGGAGCCGTTCGCTGACCCCGCCACGCGGCCAGCTTCTGGGCAGCTGGCCATGGGGGTCGAGGTTTGGGAGACGAACGGGCCGGACGCGGCGGGAGCTGAACGGGCCACGGCCGCCGCGCTGCATGGGGGCGCCGCGGCGGCGAC
>QAXD01000029.1:26925-42582 GCA_004335575.1 Haematococcus sp. NG2 | reverse complement strand
CGCCCCCGCTCCCCCGCCCGTCGGCCGCACACCCCCGCCCGTCGGCCGCACACCCCCACCGGCAACAACGGTGCACCTCCCGTTCAGGAGCACGAGCATGAGGCTGGTCCCAGCCCACGTGAAGGCAGTAGCCATGCAGCTGCATCGCCCGTCTCGCTGCGGTGAGGGGCTTGGGGGTTAGGGTTCAGGGTGGGCTGTGTGTTGCGGGCTGTGTGATGCGGGCCCAGACCTCATCCAAAACCTGCACCCGCACCCAAACCCTGCACCCAAACCCAACCCAAACCCCACACCTGCACCCACACCTGCACCCACACCTGCACCCACACCTGCACCCAAGCCCAACCCAAACCCTGCACCCACACCTACCCCCTTAAAACACCTGTGCAGGCGTGCGGGGGGGCTGCAGCCGCTGCTGGAGCTGCGTCACAGTGAGATGATGAGCCCTGTGCTGTCATCGGCACTGGCGGGGGTGCGGGCGTCCGCGGGCAGTGCCCTGGCTGTGGGGCTGCACCGATACGCGTTCCACCTGCCGTCGCTGCGGGGTGCGTGCACAAAAAACAAACAAACAAACAGCCGTGCACAACAGACGTGCACAAACACGCACAGCCGTGTACAACAGACGTGCACAAACAAACAAACAAACAAACAAACAAACAAACAAACAAACAAACAAACAAACAAACAAACAAACAAACAAACAAACAAGTTCGTGCACTGCCTTGTTTCCCTGCCGTTCGCTGCGGGGTGCGTGCGCTGCCCTTTTTGTGCGTGCGTGCCCTGCCTTTCTGTCCCTGCTGCCTTTATACCCCAGCTCTTGCTGGCTCAGATTGTGTGGTCTTGGGGGGGAGGGGGGGGGGTTGCATTGTGGCTGCTTGTTGCTGCAGTCACGTTCTGTCTGCCTTCCCCAGCTGATGCCGGCTCCGAGTGGGTGTGTGTGTGGGTGGGTGTTACGATGGCAGTAGGCGCTATAGAGATGGTACAGCATAGGCTCCACATGCCACATAAACAGTAGCAGTGGGAGGTGGGGGGTGCGTTGTGGCTGCCTGTGGCTGACCGCATGACACCGGCTGTGGGGTT
Source organism: Haematococcus sp. NG2 (assembly GCA_004335575.1). Classification (NCBI taxonomy): domain Eukaryota; kingdom Viridiplantae; phylum Chlorophyta; class Chlorophyceae; order Chlamydomonadales; family Haematococcaceae; genus Haematococcus; species Haematococcus sp. NG2. The sequence continues at coordinate 41,505 of QAXD01000029.1, read as the reverse complement.
GTTTTTTTTGGGGGGGGGTGGGGGGGGGTGCGTTTGTGCTGCTGCCTCCTGACGCAGGCCGTGCACGTTGGCCCCCAGTGGATGAGCTGCTTGCCTATGCTTGGCCGCACATCCACTAGAGGCCAAAGTGCACGGCCTGCCGGCTGCACGACTGGTGAACAAACAATCAAGCAGGCAGACAGGAGAGCAAAACAGCAAGCAATCAATTACACAAGCAAACAAACATGCACGCAAACAGACACACAGCCGGACAAACAAATAGAGCAAAAAACAGACCAGCCAGGAACCGCGTCAAGAACCAAAGAAGCAAGCAGACAGACAGACAGACAAACAGACAGACAGACAGAAAAAACGGCATGGTGGCTGCCCGCCTGTGCCCTGCCCTGCCCTGCCCTCTGCAGCCCTGCTGGTCAACTTCCCCTTCCGCGCACGCCTGCACCTGGTCGGTGGTGGGGGAGGGCCCCCCACACAGCCGTCCACGGGGCCGCAGGTAAGGCGGTGTTACACTTGAGAAGTTACATTTGAGAGAGCGCGACAGGCACGGCCCAGCAACCGCCCCACAGCAAGCCTGCACAACAAGGCAAGCAAGACCAGACCCCAGAAACGGGGCTAAAAAGCACAAGGCCGCCGCCCGCTGACCTACAAGCCGCACACACAACCACAGGTGAGCAGCTCTCCAGCTTCCGCCTCCCCCGGCGCTGCTGTCCGCCAGAATGGCTCCGCCAGCCACATTGCTGGCGCGTCTGCTGGGTACCCTTCGGCCGCTTCAGGTGCGCGTGGTGTCTTTGGTTGCTCACGTCCAAGGCCTTGTTCTTTTCTTTGGTGGTGCACGTGCCAGACCTTGTTCTCTTTGGTTGGCAGACTTGCTTACTTACTAACCCCCCTACTTGAACTTACTGACTGACTGACTCACTCACTCACTCACTCACTCACTCACTCACTCATCACTCACTCACTCACTCACTCACTCACGTTTGTTTGCTCAGGGATTCCGGCATGCAGAACATCTGTGGAACGCCGTGTTATTGTTATTGCTGTGTGATGATTATGTTACAGTACGGTTGAATTTCTTCGCCTGTATTATTGTGACGTTTGTTGGCTCAGGGGGCGAGCTGGTGGCCGTGAGCTGGGACATGACCGACCTGCTGGCCCTGCCTGCCGCACGCTGTGTGGCGCTGCGTGCACGGCATGCCCCACCCCCCGGGGGCCTGCTGCTCACCCACCTGGCTTCTGGGGGGGCGGCCTCCCCCCTGCCCCCTGCACTGCTGGGGCCGGAGGATGTGCCCGCCCTGGTGCCGGTGCTGGTGCACCAGGTGGGCGGTTTAGGGTGTGGGTTTAGGGTTTGAGGGTTTGGGGTAAGGGTTTTAGGGTTTAGGGTTTAGGGCTTTAGGGTTTGGGGTTTTAGGGTCCAGGGTTTAGGGTTTGAGGGTTTAGGGTTAGGGTTTGGGGTTCAGAAGTTTAGGGTTACATGCTTGGCGTATGTTTTGAGGGTTGAAGCGTTTATGCTGGTCAGCCGAGGAGGTCAAAAGACCAGGGGCGAGCCTCCGAACCTTAAACCCTGAACCCTGAACCCTAAACCCTGAATGTTTGTGGGTTTGTATACCACGCGGCACGCACATGTGCTGCTGCATGGTGTCACAACTTGTACATGACCATGTGCTGCATGGTGCTGCAACTTGTGACATGCCCATTTGCTGCACGGTGCTGCAACGCGGCATGCACATACATGTGTTGCTGCACGGTTACACTATTGTCACAGGACCACGACCCGGAGTTCCGGAAGCTTCTGGCCACGCACCAAAGCACGAGGCGCATGGCGCACGTGGTGGTGGGCGGCGAGGTGCGTGGGGCCCAATCATGTTTTTTTGGGCGTGTGTGTGCGTGTTACATCGCTTCAACCAGGCAGCATCAGCGCCCCGTGCTGTAGGCAGACCGCGACCCGGCACCTGAGGTACATATGCTCAGGCCGGCCAATTAAATTTACCCAATCCTGCACCCACAAGGCATGATCCAGGATAGTAGCTCCTGGCTGGCTGTGCAAGAAGAGGTGATTGCCCGCCTAGCTCAGTCGGTAGAGCGCAAGGCTCTTAAAGAAGAGCATCCATGGGCTTAAACGCCAAGTGGCACCTTGTGGTCGTGGGTTCGAGCCCCACGGTGGGCGGAACAGTTTCCCACGTAGTCTAGGCGGTTAGGATACGAGGTTCTCAGCGAGCCCCTGCATCAGGGGAGTGCACCCTCGCGACCCGGGTTCGAGTCCCGGCGTGGGAATGGTTTTGTTCCCCTGCGCAAGCTGTTAGAACCAACTAGTGAGGCCAAGCTTCGGTGTGTGCATTTTAATCTGGAATGTTTGGCCACCAGTTGAGGGCCCGCGGTGTCTCCTGGAGAAATTTGGGGTTGTTCCGCAGCCTCCCCTCCTGTCATGGCGAAGCTTTGTTTGTTCGTTTGTTTGTTTGTTGTTTGTTCGCCCACACCCTCAACACACACCTGGCATGAGGGCGTAGACTTACACAAACCCTACACCCTAAACCCTAAACTCTACACCATAAACCCCCACATGTGGGCAGGTGGGGCGGCCTGGCTCAGGCCCTGCTGCACCCGTGGGCCAAGCAGTGGTGGTGATGATCTCAGAGGAGGGCCCCTTGGCGGACGCTGCACTGGCGGCGGCGATGCAGGTGGGTGGCGTGTGTAAGCTACACTTTTATATCGATATGTAGCAGCAATGCAGGTGGTTGGCTTGTGCAAGATTTATGTTTACTATAGTAAATTAGCAATATATAGCAGCGATCTTCCTTCATCTCAATCATCTGTTATTCTCAAACCTTCACCCTCAATCCTTCGTCCTCAAATCCTTCATCCCTACATAATCCTTACTCCTTCATCCCCCATCCTCAATCCTTCATCCTTATTTACCCTACACCCTGCACCATGAACCGCCCACCATCCCCAGCTGCACCAGTGCCAGGCTTAGTTGTTCTAAAACCCTAAACCCTAACCCTAAAACCCTAAGATGTTTTCAACCCTAAACCCTAAACCCTACCGTGCGCCCAGGTCGCGCGCCCCGGCCATGACACGCTGCACCTCGTGACTGTGGTCCCCACCAGTGTGAACGTGCGCGAGGGCGAGGCGCTGCTGATTAAGTATTACCTGCAGGTGTGAAAAGTATTACCTTCAGGTGTGGAAAGTATTACCTGCAGGTGTGTGAGCGGCCTAAAACCCCTAACACCCCTTGTCGCATCATGTGTGTGGGGGGGGGGTGGNTGGGGGGGCGGGGGGTCATGTTGAGAGCCTGCCTACCTATTTGTAAACCTCCAACCCTAAAATCATAAACCCTAATCCCTAAACCCCTGAAAGGCTGCAGGGTAGGGAGGAGGGGGGGCTGTTGGTGCTGACCCTGGCTTGTTGCCCCAAACCCTCAACCCTAGAACCCTAAAACCCTGAACCCTAAAACCCTAAAACCCTCAACGCTGAACTCCTAAAACCCTGAACCCTGACACCCTCAAACCCTGACACCCTGAACAGGCGCTGCGCAGCATGGTGGCCACGCGCGTGGAGGTGCTGGTGCGCCACCCCTGGGGCCTGCTGGATGTCATGGAGTGGTGAGCGCATGTGTTTTTATTGTTTTACTTCTTGTTGTTGTTGTTGGTGGTGGTGGTGGTGGCGGTGGCGGTGGTGGTGGTGGTGGTTGCTGTTGCTTTTGTTGCACTGATTCATCATCATCGTTTCACGGCTTTGCGCGGTTAAACCCGCGACGCTGCGGCTTGACACATATCCCTTCAAATGCACACCACCGTAGCATCACACCCCACCCACTAATGCACACCACTGCAGACTCTCACACCGCCGTACCCCACCCACGGATGCACGCCCCAACCGGCCTTTGCACGCCACCGCCCTCACTCGCAATCTGCACCCTACGACAACCCAATCGCATTCGCACTCCATGATTGGGTGCACGCATGCGCTCTTCACCACCCTCGATCGCAACCCGCACACCACTGCCCCCATGATCGTGTGCCTCACACCCTGAATCCTAGTCTCTAAACCCCAAACCCTAAGTCCTAAACCCTAAACCCTAACCTAAACCCTAAACTGAACGCAGGTACGCGCTGCGTGTGGAGGCAGGGCTCATAGTGCTGGGCTCCTCCAAGCTCACGTCCACGCAGGTGGGGGGGAAGGGCTTGAGGTTTAGGGTTGAGGGTTTAAGGTTTAGGGCTTAGGGTTTAGGGCTTGAGGTTAGGGTTTAGGGCTCAAGGTTTAGGGTTTGGGAGGGAAGAGCTTGAGGTGTAGGGTTGAGGGTTTAGGGTTGAGTCCAGGAGACATGCACCCTGGAGGCCAGGCAGACAGACAGACATACAGTTAGGCAGACAGACGGTCAGGAGGAGGTGTGGACAGACATGCAGCCAGGCCGGCGTACGCCCTGATAGGCAGGCAGACATGCAGTTGGTCACACAGGCCAGTCGAGGCGGACCAGCACACATGTGACAGGCACAGGATGTGGGCCACACGTCACCCCACCCCGCCCCAACACCCCTAACCCCTAAAATCCTAAACCCTAGAACCCCAGAAACCTGAACCTGGTCTCCCACCTGTGCTTGCTTTGCCCCCCTGCCCTGCCAGGATGTGGGCCACACCTCACACCTCGCGTCTACAGCTCTGGACCTAAAACCCTAAACCTTAAACCCTAAAACCCTGAGATCCTAAACCCTAAACCTGGTGCCCACCCCTGCCCTGCCAGGATGTGGGCCACACCTCAATCCTTGCGTCCACAGCTCTGGCCGCCATCAAGCGCATGCCTACCCCGGTGCTCATCGTCACCGCCAACACACGCCGCCCAGGGCCTGGGCAAGGTGCGGGCGTACCGCTGTGTACTGCTTCAGTGTACCGCTGTGTACTGCTCATGTGTACTGCTCAGTGTACTGCTTTGTACTGTAATGTACAGGCTGTGGACTGTTTTGTACCATTTGTGAACTGCTGCGTACCGCAGTGTACTGCTGCAGTGTACTGCTGCAGTGTACTGCTGCAGTGTACTGCTGCAGTGTACTGATCTGCACTGTAATGTACAGCAATGATCTGCACTGTAATGTACAGCAGTGTACTGACCTGCACTGTAATGTGCAGGTCGTGAACTAGAGTGTGCTGTTGTGAACTGCTGCAGTGTACTGTTGTGTACTGCTGCAGTGTACGGCTGTGTACTGCTGCACTGTACTGCTGTGTACCGCTGTGTACTGTGTTGTGCCGTTTTTGAACTGCAGTGTGCTGTTTTGTGGTGCGGTGTCATGTTGTGTGTTGCTGTGTACTGCTGCAGTGTACTGCGAACTGCCCTACCAGCTTGCCCGGATGGCGTCATTCACCTCCTCACCCCTGTTTCACACCTTGATTGGGCTATGAACGCGGTGCCTGATCAGGTGCTGCCGCGGCTTCAGTGGTGGGCGGCACCCGCGTCATGGCCCTGGTGGAGCGCTACTCACGGCCCATGCTCAAGTACGTCGTGGTTTAGGGTTTAGGGTTCAGGGTTTGCTTTGGGTGCGTGGTTTAGGGTCAAGGGCTCAGGGTTTGCCTTGGGCACGTGGTCTTGGGTTTATGATAAGGGTCAGGGTTTGCTCCTCACACCATGTGTCCACACATTTCCCGCACATCATATAAAAATTCTCACGCATCGACCTTTTGCCACACTTTTGTCACACAGGTACGTGTGTGAGAAAGTGGTGGACCCCGGGCGGGGTGACAAGCTGGTGCTGGCACAGGTGGGGGGTGGGCACATTACTGCCCGCAGCACTGCACGGGTGTATGTGTGTGTGAACAGGTGTAACAACGCGTGTACGAATGTGTGTACGAACGTACCATCAACAGTCAGCAGTCAACTGTCAGCTGCATGCTGGGTGGGACGGCCTGTGACTGCCCATCACGGCTGTATGCGCACACACACACACACTCTCTCCGCTGCCACCTGGTGAGGGCCCGCGGCGTCTCCTGGAGATATCTGGGGTTGTTCCGCGGCCTCCCCTTAGCCCACGCCTGTCAGTGGGCGTAGCTTTGTTTATTTATTTGTTTGTTTGTTTGATTGTTTGTTTGTTTGTTTGTTTGTTTGTTTGTTTGTTTGTTTAATTGTTTGTTTGTTTGTTTGTTTGTTTGTTTGTTTGTTTGATTGTGTATTTGTTTGTTTGTTGTTTGAACACAGGTGGTGCCCACACCCGGCGGCTTCCTGACCCCGCAGCAGCGGCTCAACTACAAGACGGTGCTGGACGGCTTTGAGGCGGTGGCCACAGGTGCGCTGGGGTTAGTTGAGGGTTGACGGTTGAGGGTTTCTAGGGCTAGGAGTGCGGTGCGTGCCGTTAGTTTTCAGCTACAGGGATCAGTTGGCAGCTGCTAGTTTCAGCTTTGCTTGGTTATTTGCTAAGTAGTCCTGTGGCTGCGGCCACCGAAACCAGGGTGCGCTGTAGCTTTAGGGCTTAGGGTTGTAGGGTTTAGTGTGTTTAGGGTTGAGGATCATAGTCCTGAGGCTGCGCCAACAGCACCAGCGCGCCTGGTGGCCTAGTGTATGCGTGTGTGTTGAGCTCCTGAACAAACAAACAAACAAACAAACAAAGCTGTGTGTGTTGCTCCTGCAGGTGCGCGTGTGCCGGTGGCGGCGCGCGTGCAGCTGTTTGGGGCAGCTGATAGGGAGCTGGCGGCCTCAGTGGAGCAGGAGGGTGTGGGCCTTCTGGCACTACAGGTGTGTGTGTGTGAACAAACAAACAGAATACACAAAATAAACAAGCAAGCAAACAAACAAACAAAATACACTGGCACTACAGGTGTGTGTGTGTGCCGTGTATAAGTGGGGGGCCCTGCTGGCACTACAGGTGTGTGAGTTTGTGTGGGCTGACAGTACAGGCGTGTGATTTTGTGTGTGGCCTGCTGGCAGTACATGTGTGTGGTTTTGTGTGTGGCCTGCTGGCAGTACATGTGTGTGAGTTATGTGTGGGCCTGCTGGCAGTACAGGTGTGTGAGTTTGTGTGTGTGTTTGTGTTTGTGTGTTAGCATGTGTGGGCTGGCACTACAGGTGTGTGGGGGGCTGGTGGGGGGCATACTGGCACTACAGGTGTGCGTGTGTGTGAACAAACAAGCAAACAAACACACAACCACTGGCACTACAGGTGTGTGTGTGTGTGTTGGGGGGGGCCTGCTAGCACTACAGGTGTGTGATTTGGTGTGATTTTGTGTGGGCTGGCACCACAGGTGTGTAATTCTGTGTGGGCCTGCTGGCAGTACAGGTGTGTGTGTATGTGTGTGACAAGTGGGCCTGTGCAGGAGGCTGTTGTTGGGCCAGTCCCCAACCAAACATCACCCCACTACCCGTAACCCTAATCTTCGCCTCATCTGATTATTGTTTTCCCACCATCGTGTAACGTCACAGGTGCCGCCGGGGCGGCTGAGCCCTTTCCCTTCCTGTGATTGTTGTTAATATATTATCGCCGTGTGATTATTCTGATTATTACCTGATCATTCTGCTGCCGCTGTGTGCCGTCACAGGTGCCGCCAGGGCGGCTGAGCCGGCAGCTGCTGCAGCTCGTGCGCTCCTCGCGTGCGGGGGTCCTCCTGTTTAAAGACGCGGGGGCAGGCGGCCTGGGGCCAGCAGTTGTGTGATATCTGATATGGCGTGACCGTGTATGGCGTGATGGTGTAGGGCTCAGGGCGCAAGGCGTGATGGTGTAGGGCTCAGGGAGGATGGAAGGGCCTAGGGTGGATGGCATGATAACGGATGGAGTGATGATGTGTGGTTTGGGGTCCGGGGCAGATGGCGTGATGGTGCAGGGCTTAGGGCGGATGGCGCGATGGTGTAGGGTTTAGTGTGACATGGCATGATGGTGGTCCGGGGCGGCGGTGGCGCGATGATCAATGGTTTCCTTATGATGTGACCCGGAGAGTGCGTGGATTTAGGTTTATTAGGCTTTGGGTTTAAGGTTTAAACCCTACATTGGGATGCGAGCAGGTGTTGTTATAGATGTGCTGCAGGCGCAGCGGCAAGCACATACAATACTATCAGATGACGTTTCAGCGGCCGGTGGTGCTGCTTGGCTCATGCCTTCCACTGTCTCCCACCCATAATGTGCGCTGACTGGGTCGATGCGGTGCACACGTGTTTGTGTTGGTCGGAGGGCATGGCTTGCTTTTGCAGGATACATACTGCAGATCGTGGCTTTGTGTGTCAGGGGCAGCAGGTGTTGCTGCTTCTCTGGCGCGCTTGAGATGCATTTTACTTCTGGTTGTGGGCGGCAATAACCTCCGAGTGAATATTGAACTCAGCATGACGAGCATGCAATCAATCACCTTCTGTGCTGCCGTACTATTTCTCATGCTACGCTCCAGCCGAATAACAGTGTGTGCAATGGAAGCTGTACATATTTGCTATGATGCACAGCACATGCAGTTTGGGGAGCCATTCGTCATGCGCTGCCGCAAAAGTGGATGGGTGGTTTGCTGGCTGCTGGCTGCTTACATACAGGTGTAACACGCAAATCGCTACCTGCCTGCAAACCAATCAAGTCATCACGCTGCAGGCAGGGCCGACAGCAGTACGAATAAAGACTTTTTCAGGTGCTTTGTGGGGCTCCTCTGCCTCATCATCTCAAGTACTACTGTGCGACTTGAGCAGCAATGGGCAGTCACTTATTGAAACGCCCCAACAATGAAACCTGCAGCCATGCCCGGGTGTCGCTGCCTTTGTTGCAATCAACCCAAGCCTGGCCAGCCACCCGTGGCCAGGCAACTACATCAAATAAAGGACCAATATCAACGCTGCCTCGCCCGTCAGATCCTTGCACCTACCGCTGCACTGTCATATATGCCTGTGGTGGGTCGTCGGTGTGGGCACGGTTCATCACCTGGGGTGCATGACCCTCCCAGTTTGTTGCTGGCTGGGATTCATGGTCTGTCATCCGTCCATGTGTGCCGCACTGTTACCTTATTGTTGAAGCGGCCGCAGGCAACGAACCCAAGACTACTCCCCACTCACCACCACCACAATTGGGGCACATGAGCAGGACTCGCACATGTACAGGGCATGCACCACATGTCCTGCCGTTGGCAGCTGTCACAAAACGAATGAATGCTGCACATGTGCAGTTGAAGGTGCCGCACAGCACACAATGCACAGTAGCTCCCAGGCACCCAGACAGTCGGCACCCACACATACTGCCTCACACTTGCCGCTTGCTCGGTGCGCTGCTTATTCACTCCAGCACCAGACGTGCTGGCTCAGCCGCACCAAGCAGTGGCAAGGAAGTGAGGCACAGAGCTCTGGCAGACCTGGCTGCTGGCAGCTTGCGCTTGTATTGTGCTTGCAAGGCACGTACAGATCTCTGGCAGAACTGCGTAGCTGGCAACTTGTACATACTGAGTTGTCCCAGACCCCCGGCCCGGTCTCAGCAAGTGAAGGGTGAGTACCTGAAAGCAAAAGGCAGGGAGGAAGAACGTGGGAGGAGCACTATCAACAAGGAGGAGGAGGACGAACATGGGATGGCCCTCAGGCTGTGCTGCACACACAGCAGGTTCCAATGCTGCATGCAGTATGCTCCAAGTGGCTGCTAAATGCAGCATGCTCCAAGCTGGAACGTCTGGGCCCAGAGGACCCAGGCCCCGGGGCCTTAGGCCCATTGCAGGCACCCCCTCAAACAGTAGCTTCAGGTAGGTTCAGGCTCATCAGGTTCGGCTGCAGAGTGTTTCGGCGCGCAAGGTAACGCACGTGAGCCACCAGCTGGCTGCACTCACTTGTACCGCTGACTGTACTCGCTGACTGCACTCACTTGTACCGCTGACGACTGCACTCACTTGTACCGCTGACGACTGCACTCACTTGTACCGCAGACGACTGCACTCGCTGACTGGACTCACTTGTACCGCTGACTGCACTGACTTGATTGTACTGCTAACTGTACTTGTACCGCTGAGTGTACTCCCTTGTACCGCTGACTGTACTACTCACATGTACCGCTGACTGTACCCACTTGTACCGCTGACTTTACTGCTGACTGCACCAAACAATAAACAAAGCTACGCCCACTAACAGGCGTGGATTAAGGGGAGGCAGCGGAACAACCCCAGATTTCTCCAGGTGTAGGATGCACTCACTTGTATCGGAAAGAGTCGAACTCGTACTGGTACAGGGCAGGGGTCAGGGTTTGGTTGTAGAAGCGCATGGTGCCCCAGGTCACCACCAGGTTGCGCAGGTCCATGGCCACGTCAGTGTCCGTGTTGATGTCCGTGGCTGCGTGCGTATGGTGTGCGCGCATTAATAATAACAATAATAACAATAATCATATAATTGATATAAATTCTAATAACAACAACACGTCGATGGCCACGTCGGTGTCCGTGTTGATGTCGGTGGCTGCGTGCGTGCATAGGGTGTGCGCACATTGCGTTTGGATTGGGGTTTAGGGTTTGGGGTATAAGGGTTTCAGGGTTCAAAACCCTAAGCCCTAAACACTCTAAACCCCGGAATGAATGAAGGTCGTTATACTGGAGGGAAAGGGAGGTCCCGCACCGCCAAGCAACACAGAACAGGACAGGGGGAAGTTGAACGGACCTGCAGAGGACAAGAGCCCAAACCACAACGGACGGAACACAGCAACACGCGTGTGTCACCATTATTGGCAAGCAGCCTGCCGGTGTGATGCGCGGCTGTTGCGTTACATGCTTTGGGGGTGGGGTGGTGTGGGCCACAGCAGAGATGGATGGCTCACTCACGGCAGAACAGGCGGAAGAAGCGCGGCACCACATCGCTGCTTGCCTCCAGTGCCACCTGCATCCACTTGCCCCTCTGCAGGTGGTGCGCGGCGTGCAGCCATAGGCACATGTAAGTAAAAGTTTAAAGTATATACAGCCACGGCAGGCATACATACAGACACAGGCAGTTTTACAGCCACAGGCGTGGCGGAGGTGAGGGTAACGTGGTGCCGCAGTTGTGTGCTGTGACAAGAAGCATAACCGTGCAGCAGTAAGCATGTGGGAGGGGAGCAGCTAGCCCCCGCACCCAAGCACTGTCGCCTGATGCTCAAACAACCGTTCCTCAGATCCTCACAAGCTGACAACATGACATAAAATACGCTGCCCCTCGTCCCACCGGCCCACCTGGCAGTTCGGCCCAAAGATAGCGTCCTGCACCGCCTGCAGGGTGGAGGGCGCCCCGTTCAGGTACGCCCCAGCAAAGCCCTGGGCCGAGTCGGAGCAAAACCAATGAGAGGTGGCGTCGTACTGCGCGAACTGCTTCACCCGGTTGTCAAAGAGGCAGCGGCGGCCCAGGTCACGTGGGCACGCATCCATGCGCATCTGTGCAGTGGGAACATTATATAAGTACTATATAATGTTACTCATATATATAGTACTATATAATGGTACTCATATAATGGTACTCATATACTATGGTAGGTTAATCTATTGTGGCACGGTATCTTTGCAGTGGTAATAATAAATTGTTGTTATATAACAACAACACGGCGTTTGGAAGCGGTGGGGAACAGGATAGGTGCTCCATGCGCATCTGTGCGGCACACAGGGGCCTAGTGCATACTGGTTCTTGTGCGTGCAGAGCAAGCAGTGCAGCAGACACAGCGAGCCGTGCGCATGATGGGAACCAGTAAAATGATAACAACAACAACACTAACAATAACAACCTGTGCGCATCATACATGACTCACAAACACTGAGAAGGCGCGCCAGGGGAATGTAGGGCTGGTAGTCAAACCACTGAGGAATGGCAGGCCCTGAAGCAGCACGCCTTGCGTATAGGGTGCGTCCAAGGGCGACGCCTGCTGGTCCAAAGGCCGGTCTAGCACGGGCTGCAACCACCAGCAAACGATGAAGCAGCCAGAGAAGAGGACTGTCATGGTTCTTGCTGTTGATACTATATATCTATCATGGCCACCAAACGATGGACCAGCCAGAGCAGAGGACTGTCATGGTTCTCGCTGTTGGTACTATGTATCAATCATGGATCATCGTGGACTGTATCATGGACCAGCAGCCAGGGTCACCACAGCCTGACTTGTTTGGCATGCTGATCTGCTGCATGAGATGCGGCAACACACAGCAGCATGGCATGGCAAACACAGCAGTATGGCATGTACACGGTTTAAGTGTTGTTTGGCCGCACACAGCTCAGCAGGTGCAGAGCCATCTGTGAATTCTCTGAGTTTCAAAACACCGTATTATTACTATTAGCTCATCAGGTATGTACACATCACTCTTATGGTCACACACACCGCCAGCGGGTCACACGCATGGTCACATGGTCACACACAGGGTCACACACAGGGTCACACACAGGGTCACACACAGGGTCACACACAGGGTCACACACACAGGGTCACATGGTCACACTCACCGCCAGTGGGTCGCAGTAGTTGTTGCTTGCACAGGCAACCGCTGTACCGCCCAGGCCGGTGCTCATTGTACCGCCGTCACAGCCGTTGTACTCGAAGGAGTTGATCCAACCGCTCCGGAACCAGCGGTAGTTGGTGGGCCAGTACATGTTGTTGTCATAGTTGTAACTGTCAAGGTACAGGGTCATGGTTCCTGCCATGTTGGTCAAGCCCTGCAGGCCAGGGCATGGGCGCACCTGGGTGAATTTGCCTTCATAAAGGTCAGGCGAAAGGAACTTTCTGAAAATGCCGTGCAACACTGAGGATAGGTGGTGCATCATGTCATAGATGGTGCATCAAAACCCTAAAACCCTGAACCCTAAACCCTAAACCCAAACGCAAACCCTAAAGGATGCTCTGTGGCAAGATGCTCAGCAGGCTCTCAGGCAGTGTCACGTAGAGAATGCCCGCCTCTGCAGCTGCAGCCCAAGAGAGGATAGACCATTCATTCATGCCCAAGCCCCTGCACGCACGGCAGCTGAGCCTTACCCTGAACGGAACGGCGGTCACATTGCGCTGCAGCCCAACGTACATGCCAGCGCCAAACTGGATGCTGAGCATCAGAGCTGCGTGCGATGGAGCATGGCACAAGTGTGGGTCAGACATTGTGGCACGAGAAGTATGTATGTTAATTCTTCTTGGTTTAATTATTACGTGTGGTTCAGACGTTGCGGCACGAAAAGATCTGCCGCCAATGGGCCCTTAATATTACTATCGCCATTATAGTGGCCTGATTTTCTGGCAGTGTATCAGTACTATAAATATGCTTACTATTGGCAACAGGGCACTCACATGGGTCGTACCAGCCCACCAGCACCCCCAGGATCTGCTGCTCAGGGCACGCGCCGCCCGCGTTGCAGGAGGAGCATGAGCCCTGGCGCTCGTCGCACGCGCTGGCACCACAGGCCGCCTGAGACATGTGGCAGGTGCTCAGCCACAGAAAGTCCTGCCGGCAGCAGGCGCCCATGCCACAGCCGTGCCGCCCGCCGAGCAGGTCCACGCAGTAAATGGGGGCGGGGTCACTCACGAGCGTCCCTGCCGTGTTGGTCAGGGGGCGCCCGGGGAAGCACTCCCCGTAGTTGGGCTGCGGCGCACATAATGATAATCACAACAATCATCATCATGTCATCATGTCATCATGTTCCGGCATGTAGAAACATCTGTGAAACGCCGTGTTACTATTATTATTATCATCATGTCATCATGGCATCCACCACCACCGGACAACCAAAACCGGAGCGGCAAGTAATGATCTGCGTCACACCCTCATTTTCCTGCGTCACACCTCATGCTGCCCGGGCTGACATGCAACCCTTTGCACTCGAGGATCCATCCCTCTCACAACCAAGGGACACACACGCCTCACACTCTCACACACCTGGCACATCCCTGGCTCACAGTACGCGCGCGTGTTGCCACACGTGTTGGAGGGGCCGCAGCAGAAGCCGTAGTCACAAATGGCGATGCCCGGGCCGCAGGGCGCCCCGACGGTGCGCGCGGCAATGGGCATGTGCTTCATCACGGTGGGGTCACACGTGGGGCTGGCCACGGTGGGGCATGCCGGCACTGCGGTGGAGGTTTGGGGTTTGGGGTTTAGGGTTTAGGGTTTAGGGTTTAGGGTGTCTGGTTCAGGGTTTAGGGTTTAGGGTTTAGGCTTTAGGGTTTAGGGTACTGCGGTGGCGGCATGGCAACAGAAACTCTGTCGCGGTCTGAAACGCTTCATGTTCAGTTGTGAAACTCTCCATGGGTTTGAAACGCTTCATGAGGAGTGACGATACAGTATGCTGTTTGATCGCACGATAGCTGGGTAGTACAATGCTTTATGGTTTGAAGGTAAAAGTATATTGGAGGTAAGAGTATGGCAGCATGGATGGCAGGTCCAGGGTCGTGCACGTGCAAGCAACATGCCAGGCACACAACTGCAGGAGTCAGGTGAGGGTCAGCAACCAAGCAAGCAAGCCTCCATGGTTCAAGCTGGCAAACATGACAGGGGTGAAGGGGTATGTGTCCCGCTTTTCTGCACACAAGACGTTGTCTGCTGCAAACAAAGAAACCAAAAACAAACACAGCTGCGCCCACTACCAGGCATGGATAAAGGGGAGTTTGTCTGCTGCACCTACGTTCAGGCCAGCTGACGGGCACCGCGGCAGGTGGTGAGGGCGGGGAGGGGGAGGGGGGG
>QAXD01000028.1:50755-61079 GCA_004335575.1 Haematococcus sp. NG2 | reverse complement strand
GGGGTGGACGGAGTGGGGGTAGAGGGTGGGGGGGTGGTGCAGGGAGTGCAAGGCTGTCACTGCTGCTATTGTTGTCCCCCACTGTTGTGGCCCCTGCATGTGTTATGACAACCAGCACAGCCATGTACGCCATACATCAATGTGCTGGTGGTAACCCGACAATGTGTGAGAAACAGGCTGGCAATGGCCCATGTATGCATGCCATGTATGGGTGCACATCACAGCAGCATGGCAGCACCACATCGTGGGGCACACACGCGCATGTCCCGTGCATGCATCATGCAGTGTAGACGGCACACACACACATGCAGTGGTGCGCACATGTGCACCACCCTAACACTAGCACTGGTAGCACTGGTAGCACTGGTTTGTAGTACTATCATAGCTGCCGCAGCTTACCTGCTGGCACGTCGTGCAGTGATCTTCGATGTGCCCAACTGGACGACACCGCAGCAGTTGCAGCTGCAGCTCGTGTAACCACCAGAGACGCGAAGATGACGAGCAGCAGCATCGTCGGTTTGTTGTTGGCAGCAGCTGCAGCAGCAGAAGACGAGCGGCCGCCCGGCATGATTCTTGCTCCACGTATGGCTGGGAAGGGCAGATTACGTTTCAAAGAACGAAGCACGCAAACTTGGCGCCGCAGGATGTGCACGAGTATGTTGATAATATGTGAAAAATGGAGGTGCGAAGGATATATAGATGAGTGTGAATTCTCATGTTGTGCGGTGGGCGGTGGGATTCGGGCGCAAAAAGTTTTGAACAGCAGCTTGATTGTGCACACGTACGGCCACGGTGTGCGCAGCTGCTTTAAATGTCTGACAATCCTCGATCGATGCAAGGTTGACCTTCCACTGTGACAACCGACTGTGCCTAACTCGCGCTAGCTGCGCCTATCTAGCTGATCTGTGCCATCTTGAAAACGAAGTGCTCAAAGTCCGTCGGTTGTCAGGGTCACATGTCCCCATGCATGATGCATGTGAGCAGCATGCATGCCAGAACATGCCAGTGGGGCAGGCTGAGTCCAGTTGGAACGGTGTGTCTTCAGCCGGTCAAGTTGGTACAGCCTGCCCAGCCGGTTCAGCCGGTCAAGCTGGTTCAGCCTGTCCAGCCGGTCCACGCACGGCCCGTTCAGCTACTACCTGCACACACACACACATGACCCATTAACTGCCGCACACACGTATGGCCCGCTCAGCTGCCGCATGCACGAGCGGCCCGTTCAGCTGCCCCCAGCACACACGGCCCGTTCAGCTGCCCCCAGCACACACGGCCCGTTCAGCTGCCGCCTGCACACGCGGCCCGTTCAGCTGGGTTGTAGGAGCACCCATGTACCGCCTGTACCGCCCACACCGCCTGTTCCGCCTTGAAACCCGCCCATACCGCCCGTACCGCCTCACGTTCAGCTTGCCCAGCCCCGGCTGTCCCACCTCCCAAGGTTTTGCCATGCAATTATCCTTGCTCCATGGTGCCGCTGGCCAGCCACGGCGCACACATCCAACCAAACACACCGCTGCGTGGGGAGGGGGCGGTGTGTGTGTGTGTGACATGACACACTGTGGCACACGCACAGCCGCCGCACACATACACTACGTAGTGCCTGGTAGCCTGGCTGCACAGACTTACCTTGGGGAACTACGCAGGCTGGACCGGCTCGGCCTGCTGCACAAACTGAACAAAACGAACATGAACATGAACAAACTGAACCAGCTGAACCAACTGATCGTCAAGTACTACTCTAGAAAGTAAGCAATAATGAATGAATACACTACTGCGTGCATGCTACACTGACTGTACACAGCTGGAATGTACGGATGCACACTTCATACTCAGGCTTGGTCCAGGCAGTACCATGGTCGTTCATGGCTGCAAAGCAAATAAAGCTTGCACTCGCACACTTCCCGACGGTGGCAGCACGGTGTGCTCAGGGCCTCTCTTCAATGTGAATGCAGTGTTTTGTGGTGTTGATGTGGGGGACTTGAGGTGGCGCTGATCCCAATCAAGCAAGCGCCAGTGGTCATGGCAGTGATGATGATTTGGATGAGTGGTGCATGCCCACATAGTCACACTATCGTGGGCGGTAGGTGGGGATTCGTTAGGGCACCCAGAGCAGCTTGGCGTCCCCACGTGACACAGTTTAGGGTTTTAGGGTTTACCGGTTTAGGGTTAAGGGTTTAGGGTTTAGGACGGCGTGTGCAGCAGGTGGATGCATGTGGCAGCGTCGATAGCTAGCAGGTGCCCAAAATGTCTGACATGTCAGGGCAAACATGTATGACCCATGATGTATGCATGATTGCATGCCTGACGTACAAGCCACGGTGCGAGGCTGTCATAGCCGTTCCTTGCAAGAATCATTGATCTGGCTTTGGGCATGCATCATGCATCAGGCGTCATGTTTGCCGTACTGCATATTGTACCACCTCCTGTACTACGTACACCTTGCTATCTATCTGCTGCAGTCCCGCTCTCTACCCCACTGTATGTATTCCCGTCTTCTATCTAACTGCTGAACTCCACTCCTGCTGCCATTTGGCGAGCGCGTCACGAGCCATCTGCGGATCACGGCTGCATGCATCTTACATTTATGCACGGCCAACAAAGCATGCATACAAGTACAGCCACGCACATTATATGTGCCCCATCAAACACCATGCAATCAAATCGCGAGCACAAACATAGATCTGTTGAAACAAACGTCTTGGTCTGCTTGCAATCAGCTTCTCAAGTAAGTAGGTACCCACTCCTCCCTTTCCCTCCAGTGTAACGACCTTCATTGATTTAAGTAGTGGGCGTCTCAAGCTCAGTTTCATAATAACACATAGGATTGCAAGCTCAGTTTGGAGCAGAAAATCCTACTACTATTACAGCACAAACGGGGTATGTCACTGCACCCCACAGGTGGCAATCACGGGAAGATCAGAGTATGATCGGGGTAGATCGGAGTATGATCAGAGTAGCTCAGAGTATGATCAGTGTAGTAAGATCAGAGTAGATCACTGACTGCCTTCAGAGTAAGTCACTGTCCATTCATCCGTAGACAAGCAGGCGTGGGGGGACACGTGTCAAACAGCAGCTGCACCCCACAGTTGGTGAAAGCCCTAAATAAACCCTAAACCCTACACCCTAAACTCTACCCCACAAACAGAGCATGTCACTGCACCCCATCATTGGCGATCACGGGAGCACGCTCGTTTTCAACACTTGAGAGAGTAGCACGCACACTGTCTCGACTGTACAATGCCTGCCATTTGACTCCATGTGTGTACCACGGCTGTGTACGTACACACTTGACAGTCAGAGGCGGTAGGTTCATCACATGGGGGTTGGGGTGTTGAGGGCGCTTCACAGCCTTGCCTTGTGTACATTGACTGCTGTGTTGTGCCTTGGCTTGTGTGCCTTGATTTGACCTTGGCCGTGTCCGTACACACTTGACAGTCACAGACGGCAGGTTCATCTATCACAGGAGGCGGCAGGTTCATCTATCACAGGAGGCGGCAGGTTCGTCTATCACAATGGGGGTGGGGTGTTGAGGGCGCCGAGCGGCACGGGGCCTGTGCCAGCCATGGCCGCAATGCCCTGCATGCACCGTGCACCATGCATTTGTCACAAATAAAAGCACTCGTCACCTGATCATGGCGGCATATATATGTGCACACGCAGTATGCACCATGCATGTGGCGCTCGTCACATACCGTATCACATCAATGCTATCACATCACATGTCCGATGTCCCATCACAACCCACAACCATGGTGGCATATAAAATTATATGAACCCTCAACCCTACTCCTAACCCCCACAACGTCCCACACCCAAAACCCTAAACCCTGTCCTCATAAATCCTAACGCCCACATGCCCCTACACCCGCAGCCCTGAGTTCCACAACCCCTGAACCCTACCCACTGGCCTAAACCCTGACCAGTGCCCTAAACCCTAACCACTGACCTAAACCCTGACCAGTGCCCTATACCCCAATCCGTACCCTCAACCCTGACCAGTGCCCTAAACCCTGACCACTACCCTAAACCCTGACCATTACCCTCAACCCTGACCACTACCCTAAACCCTGACCCGCAGCCAAAACCCTAAGCACTGCCCTAAACCGTGGTGCACACCTGCATGTCGCGCGGGGGTGCAATGATGCCGTAGTCAGCTAGGGGGGCCTCCTCAAGCTCCTCATCATGTTCCATGACTGATGTGGGCAGCAGTGGCGCCAGCACCGCCTGCATGTGCACGTGCACAAGTCATGACTGACACACTTGCACATGCGCACGATGTCCTGGGAAACTATGACCGACAGGAATGATCCACAAATTCCCCCTTTGCCAACACCCCAGGTATGCATGCCCATGCCCGCCTTCAGCTAAGCACCGTGTTACCAACTTGAGTGTGGCTTCAGAGCTCTGTTGTTCCAGTGTTGGTTCAGCTGGTGCTCAGTGGTGTGCACCAGGTTCAGGATGGCCCTTTAGGGTTTAGGGTTTAGGGTTTTAGGTTAAAACCTTTAAAAGAAGTCATGTCCACACAGGACCTACCCTGCTGCCCCCTCCCCCCCTCCCGCCCTCCCCCAAAAGAGAAAGGAGGGAGCAAATCACACAGCAAAAACACACCGCCCCCTCCAGGGATCAAACCCGCGACCCGCCGCACCTTGTCCACCACCTCCCACAGGAACTCCACGCGCGCCACCCAGCGGACTTTGTGCCATGCACGCCCACTCAGCCAAGGCAGCAGCCCCAACGTCCCCGCCCACAGCGCCAAATCGCAGTGCACCACATGCACCGCACTCAGACCCTCCCGCACGCGCGCGGGCAGCAGCCTGCGGTAGCACACGCAAGCGCGTACGGCATGCGTTCAGGGTTCAGGGTTTTCGCGGTTGAGGCAGGTTCAATAAGAAATGTTCTTGCACAGATGGGTATCCTGGACAGAACTCCGTCCAGGTTAAGGGTTTTTAACGTACGCCGTAAACCTTTGAAGCTGAGGTTTGAGGAAGCAGGCGCTGAGGGCATGATGAGTGGGGTTGGGGACGGCTGTTGGGATGGGATGGGTGCATCTGCTGCACCTGCCGCCCCCACCTTGCTCATGACATCAGGCGGGGCACGGGTAGTGGGGTTGAGGGAACAAGGAGTGGGGCGGCTGAGGTGCTTGGCTGGATGCGCGCGGGCGGCAGCACGCGCATGCAGCACGCAGGCAGCATGCATGCAGCATACAGCACGAATGCAGCGCGCATGCAGCACGCGCATGCAGATGATGGCATCAGCGCACATGCACTGCCCACAACACACGCACCGCTCGTACACGTGTACTGCTAACAAATACACGTACATGTACCGCCCACAACACACGTACCGCTCGTACACGTGCCACAGCCACGTGACCCCGGGGCAGTGCTCCCAATACGAGGCACGTGTTTGGAGCCACACAATGGTGTACCCCCCCGCCTCCCCCCCCTCCTGCACCACTGGTTCCAGCTTGTGGGCCAAGTACCTGTGGGGCAGTACAAGTGCACCCATGTGGCAGTACATTCTAAGTGGCAGTACACCTGTGACGTGGCGGCATGCCCATGTGGCGGTACATTCCACAGTGGCAGTACATTCTAAGTGGCGGTACATTCTAAGTGGCAGTACATTCTAAGTGGCAGTACATTCTAAGTGGCAGTACATTCTAAGTGGCAGTACACCCGCGTGGCGGTACAGCCGGCTTTTGTTCAGCAGGGCGGTACACTCCACAGAGGCAGTACAGTCGTGTGGTGGTATGCCCATGTGGTGGTACATTCCACAGAGGCAGTACACCCGTATGGCTGTGCACCCCGCCCCACTGCACACACCCGTACCCCCCACCTGTACACACCCGTACCGCCCCCACCTGCCCACCCGCACACACCCGCACTGCCCCCACCTGCCCACCTGCACACACCTGCACACACCCTTATTGCCCCCACACACACCTCTACACACCCGCACCGCCCCCACCTGTACACACCCGTACCACCCCCACCTGCCCCCCTGCCCACCTGCCCACACCTGCCCACACCTTGGGTTAGGGTTTGGGGTTAAAGGGTTAGGGTTAGGTTAGGGTTTAGGATGTAGGTTCAGGGTTCAGGGTTTAGGGTTTACCCCACCTGTACACACCTGCATACCTACACACACCTGCCCACCTGCCCCCACCGCACCGCCCCCACCTGTACACACCTGTACACACCTTGGGTTAGGATGTAGGGTTTAGGGTTTAGGTTAGGGTTTAGGGTTTACCCCACCTGTACACACCTTGGGTTAGGGTTTAGGGTTAGGGTTTAGGGTTAGGGTTCAGGGTTTAGGGTGTACCCCACCTGTACACGCGGTCGCGGCGCATGACCTTGGCTGGGAAGCTGGCTGCGCTGACCAGCAGCAGGGGCCGCCCGGCTTTGTCACGCAGCCCCGGCCCCGCCTGTGCCGCACGAGGTGTGTATACATACAATACACTCAATATACATATACTGTACAATCAATTTGATTGAATGCATGACATAAGATGTATGAATGTGTTGTTTAGCTCGAGGTTGATGAGTTACATTCATCATTGCTATCATGCAGGCGCCACCGGCATCACCACACGGGGTTTAGGGGTTTAGGGTCTAGGGTTTGGGGTTTGGGGCTTGAATCATCATCAACACGCAGTTCATGCGAGCGCAGTGTGCGGTGCATACGAGCACCGTGCACAGTACTGTACAGTGTGCGGCACATGCAAGTAAATTACAGTACAGTGTGCGGCACGGTACAGTGTGCGGTACTTGCAGTCAGCCCTGGAAGACTGCCTGGCCCGGGCCATGCACAAGCAGGCATGGAGGGACACGTGTGAAACCGCAGCGTCACGGGTTTAACCGCGCAAAGCGTGCAATGATGACGATGATGATGGTGATGCAGTCAGCTGGTAGCCTGGTACATGCAGTACAGTACAGTACAGTGTGCGGTACAGTACTGTGCACAGCAAAGCACAGTGTGCGGTACATGCAGCCAGCCCCACCTGGATGAACCCCAGCTGCTCCATGTCAGACCAGTCCTCCGTACTGGCCAGACGTACCGCCGCCTGGTAGTGCGCCTCCGCCTGCGGTTACAGGCGGTTACGTCTGTTGAATCATTTCAGGCGGTTACCAGTTACTTCTTTTACATCAGTTGCATTCGCACACCAGGGACACACCAGTCGCACACCAGGCATACACCAGCCACACAAACACGCCTGATATGCATGGGCTGTGAGGATGATGATGGACTTTAGGGGACCAGACTTGGCTCTCAGGGTTTGAGGGTTTAGGGGTTCAGGGTTAGGGTTTAGGGATTAGGGGCTTAGTGGTTCAGGGTTTAGGGCTGTGGTGCGGGTGCATGAGAAACGTCAGCCTAGCTCACACAGACGCAGACGGCCTTCAGAGCAGCTCAACACACCACCACCACCACCACCACCACCACCAACAACAGCGACACAAAACAACGCCCCCAGCATTCCCGCGCCCCTTGCTGTAGCGGTTGCTGGTGGGGGAGCTGGCGCGGTATCTATATATGCCTCATGCATGCCCATGTTGTAAGCCTCGGTCTGGCCGCTCGCCAAACACCCATACCGCAGCACTTTTCTTCAGCAGCGTGCGGCACCCCGTAAGCCCCCCAGATCTCTGCTCCTCACAGCTGTGTTGAAAGCTACTCGCAGCTGTGTTAATAGCTGCCTGCAGCTGCTTCCACAGCTGCGGCAAGGTGACAAAGGGCTGGCTGTGTGGAGCATGCACCACCCACCCGCACCGGCCACCTGCCCGCATGTTCCGTGCATCATGTTGCGCGCGCAACATGCGCCCCCCCATGCAAGCCCATGTGTGGCCCCGCAGGAGGGCAGCTACCTCGCACCTCGGCGTCGATCGCCGCCTTCGTCTTGAACAGCCACGTCGCTCTGCTCGTCCACGGGATGAGCCCTGGGTGCTCCACCGCTGGTGTCCCTGCCGTGCCCGCCGCATCGGCGCTAGCAGCCATCTTCAGCGCTGTTGATGGGCCCAGCAGCTGATGGTTCTGGACTGACAACTGGCAAGGGTTTAGTTCAGAGAACAAAGGGGCGCGCAAGTCTCCGGAATGCCAGTGGGGCCTGAAAAGCGATCGCTGTGCAGCACCGGGCGCTGGATTAACGGGCTGGACCCGTTACACTGTGATGGCAGTGACAGAAGCCACGGTGGCCTGGGTGCCCTTTTCCGCCTGGCCTTGATCGTGACCTGTTTTCGTGTCCGATGTTTTACGTACATTAAGTGCATCATGGCTGCGTCCACAGCCTGTCACCCGCCCGGCAAGCGTCTGCCGGGTTCACAGCACAAACCGCGATCTTGGCTGATAGGATAAGAAGGACACAATGACGCATTACAAACGCTTGGCGCAGTGATCAAGTTGAGCGCGATT
This sequence comes from Haematococcus sp. NG2, assembly GCA_004335575.1. Lineage (NCBI taxonomy): Eukaryota > Viridiplantae > Chlorophyta > Chlorophyceae > Chlamydomonadales > Haematococcaceae > Haematococcus > Haematococcus sp. NG2. Next base: position 52,682 of record QAXD01000028.1, on the reverse strand, counting down.
TTTCTCCCAAGGCATGGACAGCCAGCTCTATTCCGCATACGTGCTATGCAACCAAGCGATCGAAGAGCTTCATCAAAGGGCGCAGGAAGCGCAGGCCTATGCACACGGGGAGGAAGCGAGGCGGGTCGCTGACGCGGGGCGCTTGTCGCTGTGCCAGCTGCATGATGTAAGTGTTTGGCGGGGGACGCGCTCCTTGCGCTGCATGCGCACCTTGCGCCAGCTGTTGCTGTTGCCATGACGCGCACTGCCCCATGCACTCTGCCCCCACAGCATCGTGCACTGCCTGCACGCCTGCATGGCGCACATACAGCCTCGGCCGGGGTCCCACACCTCGGATTCTGACCCCATGCTCATGTGCACAGTTCACCATGCGCGCTGCACACACTTGTTGCAGCATCCTCACGCACACACAATATGGGCACAGACAAAAAGGCAGGAAAACATGCGCACCCACCGGGTATCGAAGCGTGGTGGCACAGTGTGGATCGCGCATGCTCTGTGTGCACGTGGCTCGTGTGACCTCCCCCTGCACACCCCATCCCCATCCCCATGACCCGTAGCTGCCCTCACACCTTCCCCCATGCCCTCCCCATTCAAAATTGGGGATAAATCCCCAATGCGAAATGGGGATTTATCCCCATGCCTCCCCATGCCTCCGCATTTATATTATCCCCATGCCTCCCCATGCATAACAACCCCATGCATCCCCGTGCATGATCATTATTAAACACGGCCGTCAGCATGTGGGCGCCTGGCCTTGGCTCAGATGTGTGCATGTTGTTTCATCATTCCTCATTCCCCATTTCTTGTGTTCATCGACCGCCAGGCGTGTCTCCCCATGCACCTAGATCTGTGGTTACCCTCATGTGTTTCCCATGCACATACAGCCCTGGTCACCCTCATGCATTTCTCATGAACCTAAAGCCCTGATTGCCATGCATCTGGAACTGTGTCTCCACGTGCAAGTTCCATCATGGCTGCCCTCATGCGCCGCCCCATGCACCTGTAACCCTGGTCACTCCTCATCTCGCCCTGTGCCTGTTTTTGTGTTTTATCATGGCTGCCCTCATGCGCCGCCCCATGCACCTGTAACCCTGGTCACTCCTCATCTCGCTCTGTGCCTGTTTTTGTGTTTTATCATGGCTGCCCTCATGCGCCGCCCCATGCACCTGTAACCCTGGTCACCCTCATGTGTGGCCCCCTGCAGGCCCTGGTGCTGCTGTGCATGCACCTGTTTTCATCATGTCCCCCTTGCCCGCCCTGGTGCTGCACCTCTGACCACGGCCACCCTCATGTGTGCCCCCATGGCACGTGTCATTATTGGTGCCCTCACGTGTTCCCCATGCAGGCCCTGATGCTAACCGTTGTGCTCACCTTCATGCGCCCCCTCACGCACGTTCCATCATGGCTGCCCTCATGTGTTGCCCCATGCCCGCCCTGGTGCTGCACCTTTAACCCCGGTCACCCTCAGTGTGTGGCCCCATGCACGCTCCATCATGGCTGCCCACCCACGCACGTGTCATTATGCCTGCCCTCATGTGCTTCCGCATGCACATGTCATCATGGCTGCCCTCATGCTGACCATTGTGCTTACCCTCATGCGCCCCCCCCACCCATGCAGGCCCTGGTGCTGCGCGCCTACGACCCAGCCACGCTGCTGCGCGCCGCCCTCGCCCTCACCACCCACTGCCGCACCGCTGCGGGGGACGTTGCGCGCGCCACGCAGCACGCGCAACAGGAGCAGCTGCAGCAGCACGCGCAGCAGCAGCAGCAGCAGCAGCACACGCAACAGGACCTGCAGGAGCAGCAGCTGCAGGGTCGGGAGCGGCAGGGTTCAGAGCCATTTGAGCAGCTGCAGCAGCAGCACGCGCAACAGTTGCAGCTGCAGCAGGAGCAGCAGCTGCAGGAGCACTCGCAACAGTTGCAG
>QAXD01000027.1:74282-94978 GCA_004335575.1 Haematococcus sp. NG2 | reverse complement strand
GCTCGGCCCCGCCACCAGCGCGTGCTGCGCGCCCGGGGCGCCCTCGCAGTGCCGGGCGGTGTTGGCCGCCAGGGCGGCCCTCAGCGGCTCCAGGGCTGAGAGGGTGGGTTGCCACACGTTGGAGGAGGCAAGGGGGCTGGCGACGGCAGGGATGGGGGTGGGGGCGGGGTCTGGGCCCTCCTCCAGCGCGCCCTTCACCCACCTGCAGGATACAGGAGGGTGTACAGTACACAGTTAATAAATAGGTATACAGCAGGGTATACAGTACACAGTATACAGTATACACACTATACAGTATACAGTATTCAGTTAATAAATCGGTATACAGCAGGGTATACCACGAGGGTATACAGTAGTGTCAGTATGGTATGCAGCACCAGCAGGGTATACGGTATGCCCATGTTGTCAGTATGCCCATATTGTCAGTATGAGCATATTGTCAGTATGGTATGGGTATAACGTACACCAATAATGTCAGTATGGTATGCACTATGCAGCACCAGCATGGTATGCAGTATCGTCAGTATGTAGGGAGCGACCGCGGTATATAACCTATACCGTTATATACCGTTATATAATGTTATATAACGGTATAGCCGATGGTGGTATACGGTATATAGTCAGGTTACACACAGGTCACAGGGGCCTTATTTCCACGCCCATACGTAAGCAAACCAGCCCAGAAGCACGTAAAATGCCTAAGGATAATAGTTGGGCTGTTCTGAAGGAGGATGGGAAGCAGCCTCACGTCTCTTATGGGCGCTGCACCCCATCCGAGCTGCTCAAGAAACTAACCAGCGGTGGCAGCAAAGTATGGGAGTCGAACTTCAAGGCAGAGGTGCGCGACGACTATGGAGGGCTGTATAGGTTATATAACGTTATATACGGTATATTTCTGGCAATATACCGGTATAGGTCGCTCCCTATCAGTATGGTATGAAGCACCAGTATGCCACCATGGTATGCCACAAATATACCGGTATAGGTCGCTCCCTACTAACTTGGCAATGTTGGTCTTGACGCGCACCTGAGCGCGGTGTTGCGCGACGTGATGCTGACACCCGTGCTGACACACCCAGGCCGGTTCAGGGTTCAGGGTTCAGGGTTCAGGATTTAGGTGTAGGTAAAGGGTTGTGCAGTGGGGCGGCTCCCAGTATTCAGGACTCGCTTTTTGGGCATCTAGGTGTTTGGCTAATGACTGTCAGGCTCCGGCATGCGGAAACATCTGTGAAACGCCGTGTTAATATTAGATTATTCTTCAGGGTTCAGGTGTAGGGTTCAGGGTTCAGGGTATGCCGGTGCGGTAGCTTCCCTAACTTGGCAACGCTGGTCTTGACCCGCACCTGAGTGCGGTGTTGCGTGACGTGATGCCACACCCGTGCTGACACACCCAGGCCGGTTCAGGGTTCAGGGTTCAGGGTTCGGGGTTCAGGGTTTTAGGTAAAGGGTTCAGGCTTCAGGGCATCCTGGCGTATGGGTTAGAATGTCTAATGGTGCTGCCATTTCAACTAGCACATGAAATGACCCAATATGAGGAGGTTGGTGCGTGTTTAAAGCTACTCGTGTCATAATTTACCCCACCTCCCCATATGATGCGCACCTGAGCGCTGTGTTGCGTGACGTGATGCCAAAGCCGTGCAAGGACCAGTACTGGCGCAGGATGGGGACTGCATCAGCCCACGACTCCTTGTTTGCGATCACCGCCTTCCACCTGTGATGGGTTCAGGGTTTAGGGTTTAGGGTTTGGGATTTGGGGTTTAGGGTGTGGGATTTAGGGTTTAGGGTTTAGGCAGCCCGGTGCTTGTGTTCACTCACACAGATACAATCACATATACCGTACCCAAAACACAAACTTATTATGGCTGGGCCATCGCATGCGTGCACTGGCGCAGCCCCATCACACGCGTGCAATGGCTGAGCTGCATCACACGATCTGGCTGAGCGTGTCACACATAATGGTCACACACACTGGCTGAGCTGCATCACACGATCTGGCTGAGCCACTTTTCACACATAATGGTCACACACACACACACTGGCTCAGCGCTCAGCGGATCACACAGACCAGCTGAGCTCGTCACACATACTGATCAGCAGGCGTGGAGGGACATGTGTCAAACCGCAGCATCGCGGGTTTGACCGCGCAAAGCCGTGTAATGATGATGACGATGATAGATCAGCGCATCACACGCGCTGCCTGAGCTGCATGTCAGTGTGAAATGCTGATTCAGGTTTTGTGATCACACCACGCCACAACCTGAAACAGCACACCATACTGACATGAAGTTCTCGGCCTTCTGACTGAGATACATCACACGCACTGGCTGAGCCCTGGGAACTATGCCTAGAACACGCATAAATAGAACTATGCCTGGAACACGCGTATAGGAGAACTATACCCAGAACACGCGCATGGGAGAACCATGCTGAGAACACGCGTATGTAGAACTACGCGACGAACTATACCGAGAACTATGCCGATAACTATGCCTAGAACTACACCGAGAACTACGCGACGAACTCTGCCAAAAACTATGCGGCTAGCAACCCTCGCACGCACTGGCCGAGCTCGTCCGGCGTGGGTGGGCGCTGGATTGAACACGCGCATGGGGGAACTATGCCGAGAACTACGCCTAGCAACCCCAGCACGCACTGGCCGAGCTTGACACATGCACACTCGCAAAGGAGAACAACACGAGAGCCAAAACGCACTGGCTCAGCTCGTCCGGCGTGGGCGGGCGCTGGATGAACTATGCCTAGCACTATGCCAAGAACTATGCCAAGAACTATGCCTAGAAACTCTAGTCACAAAAATTTACGTGATTTAGGCCGTGATTTCTATTTAACTGCTACTACGCACTGGCTCAGCTCGTCCGGCGTGGGCGGGCGCTGAATAAACTTCGCCGCCTCTTTCAGGTTGAGCCCCGACACTACTTTTGGCGCGTCGCCGCCCCCCAGCCGCTTGGTTGCGCGCTTCAGGGACGCGGACGACGCGGCATGCACCCAGTCCGGGCCGGCCATGGGCGCCATCTCCCCGATGTACTCCGCCACCTCATCCAGCCCCAGGGCCAGCGCCTGCGCACGCAATGATTCACACATAACAGATAAGGAGAGCCAGCACAACAGCACACGACCAGCCACCCAGCGAAAGTAGGTAGAATCAGCACCAAGAGTACACACAGCCAGGCAGCCACGCAGCGCAAACAGGTTGAGGGTTTAGCGTTTACGGTTGAGGGTTTGGGGTTTAGGGTGGGATTAGCACCAACAGGGCAAACAGGGCGAGTCAGCACCAACGCCTGCCTGCGCACACGACCAGCCACCCAACGCAAACATGGGGTCAATCAGCACCAAAAGCAGAGTAATCATGGCCGGATTGTTTGTGGGTGCCCTGTCAGTGGCTTAAAGCACACAGCCATCCACCCAGCGCAAACAGGGAGAGTCAGAACCTAAACACTGAACCCCTAAACACTCAACCCCTAAATGGCTAAAAACAGGGAGAGTAAACCCCTAAACACTCAACCCCTAAGCCCTACAACCCTACGCGCTAAAACCTACACCCTCAAAAACCCTAAGCCTTAAACCCTCAAACCCTCAAAAACCCTAAACCTTAAACCCTAAACCCTAAGCAAGTACATGAAGGTGCCCTAAAACCCTAAAACAAAGGTGCACATTGCCTGCACCTGCAGGACCTCCAGGTCATGGGCCAGCGTGTCAAAGATGGGTGCGCCGTCCTGCACCGTGCCTTGAGCCACCGCGCGCGCCAGATTATTGTCCCGGCCCAGCAGCGTCTGGGGTGACAAGCATGTGGGCAGCACACAACTGTTTGGCCACGTCAGCAGAAGAAAAGACAGCAGACGAGCATGTGGGCAGCACACAACTGTTTGGCAGCGTCAGCAGAAGAAAAGACGAGGGCAGTCAAGTGTGGCATCACGCATCAGTGACATGAACCGGACACCGTGGAGATAGCTCCACCTGCAGCGATCTGTGTGTTACGGCCCAGCAGCGTCTGCAAGAGAGGCTCGGCTAGGACCAGCAGGCTGTGCTGAAATGGGCCACAAAGGTGGCGAAGCAGGAAAGACAAGGACACGCATGCGTCTGGCGGGACATGTTACGGGGCGCACAACAGAAGTGCAATGTGACATGTGAGAGCCGCATGTGTGACATGGTAGCACAGGAATATTGCTTTATTGTTGGGACACAGGAACATTGCTTTCTTGTTGGGCCGTGTTTAAGCAGTGACTGGTGTCAGAAGGCTCGGTTCGATTCCGAGAGCACTATCACGCCCTCAGTGCTTAGCTGCTTACACCAAAACAGCAGACGAGCAAGTGGGACGAATGCAACCGTTTGGCCGCGTCCGCAGAAGGAAGGACGAGGGCAGTCAAGTGTGGCGTCACACATCAGGGTAATGGATAGGACACCTTTTGAGATGATGCACCTGCAGCAATCTGTGATTGTGTCTCTGTGTGGGACCCATATCCATGTAAGGCCCAAGATCCAGGACTTTAAAATTAAGACTTAAGAAGCGACACCCCTCCTGCATCAATCTGTGCTTTTGTCTCTGTATCTCGGGTTTAGGATCTTAAGATCTCTAAGATCTAAGAGCTAAGATATAAGATATGCAGCCAGTGTACATACCTGATCCAGCAGGTAGTCCTGCCAGCTGTCGTACCCTGCCTGCATGAGCAGGCCGTAGAACTTGCTGTATGCTGCCAGCACCTCCTTGTTGCTTGCCTGCAGGGCGGCACCAGAAGAGCATAATTACAAGAATAATAACACCAATAGTAATAATGAATTAATGATGATAACACTATAACCGATCAGATGAGCATTGGTACATTGCCAGAATTGCCTGATGCGTGTGCGCAGCCTTATACAAGGGGGATTAAAGCACCAATGCGATCTGTGACACACCCAGCTCGTTGCCGTGCCCAGTTGCCACCTCTTATTCTTGTTCTTGTTCTTATCTTATGCTTGATCCTAGATATCTTATGCTTGATCCTTGATATCTTATGCTTGATCCTTGATACAGTATCTTATGCTTGATCATTGATACTTATTATAAACTCTATGTCAGTCATTTCAACCCTACACCCACCTGGTACTTCTGTGCCGCAGCCAGGCAGCCCAGGAATGCGTCCGCCACTGACCCGCGCATGACGGGCGCCAGGACCTGCACAGCGGTGGGTCCACGTGGTGGGTTCACGTGGTGGGTTCACGTGCTGGGTTCATGTGGTGGGTTCATGTGCTGGGTTCATGTGGTGGGTTCATGTGCTGGGCTGATGTGGTGGGCTCATGTGCTGGGTTCATGTGCTGGGTTCATGTGGTGGGTTCATGTGGTGGGTTCACGTACAGACGCCCAGAGGACTGACACAGCATGCCCTGCTACCCCATTGCATGCGTTGGTCACCAACAGAGTTGCGCAGCAGGAGGAAGATTGCATGCGTTTTAGTCACCACCAGAAATGCGCAGCAGGTGGATGAGCTGACTGCGCTCAACAACACCGCCTGGAAACTGGGAGAGCTGGAGCAGCTGTGTGAGCAGCAGCAGCATGACGTGGTGGCGCTGGCCGTGTGTCAAACACGGCCCTGGCGCATGAGGATGAATGCATGCGCGCGCACATACCAGCATGGAGCTCGCCAGGGTCCCCAAGTTCGCCATTTTCTTCCGGTTGCGGCGCTCAGGTGCTGCACAACAGCCACATGCCCCATGGGCCTCATTTGACCCTCCTTCAAGGGCCCAGCAAAGAAAGGTACACGCAATCCATAGCATCAGGGTTTTGATCAGATCTGGGTCTTACCCTCAGCTTCCTCACGGTCCTCGAACGCAAAGCCAATAGCGGATACACGCAGAGGCGCCCGTTGCACCCTCGGTGCTGCCCTGCTGCGCGATGCAGCCGTGATGCGCTGACATGCGTGCGGTGGTTTTAGCAGCATTTGTATGAATAAATATTGTCTTACAACAAGCGGCACATGTAAGCACAATAAAGGTCACAAACAGCGCGATGGACCTTTTTTCCTGTGACAACTAAAGTGACCTAGAACCCGCGGCGCTGTGTAAATCAAGCATTCGAATCAGATCCTCCACACGTGATGCACCGGTAGCTGATCGAGAATGAGCCAGGCACTGGACAGGTCATCGCCCGGATGGCACTTGACCTGTATTGATGTACACATATAGGGTAAATATGTTGGTTTAACGCTCCGCATCGGCTCGGTTGAGTTGCTCTCCAGGAATGGCGCCTGCTCTGGGCAGCTTGGCAGACGAAATTTCATCGACCAGCTGGTCGGCGGAGCCGATTACGGTGCAATGCATGAAACTGCGACACCACTTGATGAAATTCATTCATGCTGCCAATCACGTTCAGAACAAAACCTTGACGCCAATTCAGGTGGGGTATATGTTGCATTATTGCGCACATGTGGCATATGGGTTTTGCATGGATGACATGGGCATCCTCAGATACCGTCCTGCCATGCACCATCGCTGTGCTGCATGGTGTGCACTCGCTTGCATGTGCTTGCTTCATGGGGCGCAGAACGACGTGCTTGCGCGGGGTGGGGTGGATGCGCTGCTGGCATATGCACGGAAGACGTACGATGCGTCAGCGTTCGAGGTGCTCCAGCTGCTGTGCTACCGCAACCGCAAAGTGGTCATGAAGCTGCTGGACATGGATGTTCTCACGCTCATCTATGAGCTGCTGGCAAAGGACTCACGCGCGTCACGAGCAGCAAAGGTGCGGCCACAACCAGAGGCCCAGAGTCGCATGCTCGCCACCTGACATGCCTGAATATTGCTAATGCTGAACCCAGGGGAACCCAATCCTACCAGAGGCACGCACACAGATGTGCAATCGCCTGATGTTTGTGCACATGCTGAGTGTGCAGCTTCACACAATGCGCTGCCATCTCATCGTCCTCCTCTCTTGTGCGTCCTGCCTGCAGATCAGCTGCGTCTTCCTGCTCGCCGCTGTGATCAGCTTTAGTATGGAGAGCCACCCGAAGGTGCTTGCGATTGGGCTGCCCCGGAGGCTGGTGGATCTGTGCAAGGAGGAGGAGGAAAAGCAGCAGGCTGGGGCATCCACGATCTGGCCAGAAGATGCTGATAGCGATGAGGATGGCTGCCTTGTGCGCACATTGCTGGTGCAGCAGCACTCAGAGGAGATGTCTGTGGACAGCATGACACCCAGGGGCTCTGTGCACGGCGGCTCAAATGCTGTGTCCCGTGCGACCAGCAGGAACATCGCAGACGCACCAGCGGGACCGCCAGGCCTGCAGGCATCTCAGGCAGCAGAAGGCTTGCAGGCATCTCAGGCAGCAGGGGGCTCACAGGGGCCACCAGCAATTTGGATCGCACAGGCAGGCGATGCCTTGCAGGCATCTAGGGGCTTGCAGACATCAAGGGGCTTACCAGCAGCAGGCAGCTCAGAGGGCGGTGTCATGTCAGCAGCGCGGTCGCTCTCAGACCAACTGGATGAGGCGCTCGCAGCTCCCTCCACCTGCCCCTCCACCAGCATCGGCATGAGCTGCGCGATGGCCCTGCGTGGCTTGTCGCACGATGTCACGTGCCACCCCACACTGCTGGAGGTTGGCGCAGTGGACGTCCTGGCCAGCATGATGAAGCGCAAGGACCAAGCACCTGCGCAGCGCATCAACGCGGCGATGGCTGCAGCGATCTTGGTGGGTGTGCTGCAGCAATCTTGGTGGGTGTGATGCAGGGGCAGGGGCGCAGCACGCATGGTGAGGCCCATGTATTCACTACAGGTCCACTATCCATGGGCCCTTACTAGGGGCCCTGACAGATTGTCGCCACCCGAGCTTTGTGATGTATAGTCATATCTAGTTTGTGTGCTCATTCCTGTGCTGTGTGCGGATGCATGCCCGGGTGTCTGTTTGTTCCTGGCTGGGCCTGTGCATGGGAGGACATCCTGAGCTCGTGCACCGAGTCACGACGATGCTGTGCTCCATGATCTGCAGGTGGGGCATGAGGAGAGCAGCAGCGTGCAGCTGGACTTGGGGGAGCTAGCCAGCGTGATGCTAGATGCGCTGCGACATGCGTGCCAGCAAAAGGCGTTCCTTGGCTTCTACTGGACGGTCTGGAAGCTGCTGCAGGCGTTTGCAAACCTGGCAGTGAATGAAACCAATAAGGCGGTGCTGGTGTCCAATGGGGCGATCGATGTGTTTGCGCTGTGCCTGCTTGGCAAGCACCACAACATGCAGTCGGTCACTCACTACACCCTGGTCACTTTGTGGCACCTGGCCTTTCTGGAGGAGGCTCGACTGCAAATCAGGGCCAGGGAGGGTGGGTATGCATGGATGTGCTGTTGCAGCTGTGCTGTTATGACGGTGCTGTTGCAGCTGCAGCCATCGCGTGCTCGTTGATCTGCCTGACAGTTTACGTGTGCAGTCCATGGTGCGTCGGTGTGTCCTGAGCTGTGCACCTGCTTGATGCTCGAACCCTGAGGGTAAGGTAACCACCTGCACCACCACCTGCACCGCCCCATGTGTGTACTGCCGCAGATCTGGTGGAGTACATCCGCGCGCTTGTGCACTCTGGGCGGCATGAGGCAGCCACACGGGAGGTTGCCAAGGGCTGCCTATGGACCATTGGGTGCATGAACGGGCTGCGATCACTGCAGAACGCGCTCACCCTGCAGAAAGCCTTGGTGACTGGGGAGCGGTTTGGGGAGAGCTGCAGCACGCGAACCAGCGTGGATGAGTCAGCGTCGGGAACGGGGGCAGGGACGGGCACGGGGGCTGGTGGGAAGGCGCTGTCAGATAAGCCCAGCACGCAAGGGGCCACGCAGCCAGCGCCAGCTTCTGACCAGATCCTGCAGGGAGCTGCGCAGGAGCTGCAGCGATCGAGCAGCGGTAACGCAGGGGGCGGTTTCTCGCGCTCACCTTCCTTGGCGCCCTCTGAAGTGCCCGGCAGCAGCATAGATCTGGGAGGGTACCCGCAGCCAGATGACGCCGTGAGCCTCATACGCTCCTCCATGTCCTTCACAGCTGGGGTGGCAGAGGCTGCCACACCCCCGCCCCCCAGGGGTGCCCACATCATGATCTCATATGAGTGGGGCTCCCAGGCCAAGGCGCTCGCACTCAAGATGGAGCTGGAATCCAGGCGCTGGGTCACGTGGCTAGATCTGGACAAAATGAGCGGGTCCACTCTGGAGGCCATGGCACTGGCGGTGGAGGGGGCGGCTGCAGTCATCGTGTGCGTGACCAAAAAGTACAAGGAGAGCCAGGCGTGCCGCACGGAGGCCGAATACGCGTTCCGGCTGAAGAAGCGCATCGTGCCGGTCATGATGGAGGCCGGGTATCAGGTGGGTGGGTGGGTGCGTGGGTTTAAATATATATAATATTAAGTATATAACCCTATAACCCTATAGCCCTAAAACCCTAAACCCTGAAACCCTAAACCCTACACCTTAAAACGCTAAACTCTAAACCTGGTGGCCCAAACCCCTAAACCCTAAAACCCTAAGATCCAGGGTGACCAAGTGTGACCAGGGGGTTGGGGCGACCATGTGACCAGATGGTTGGTTGAGGGTAACGGTGGGGAAGCAACCCTTTGCACCAGACAAGTATGTACCATATGTATGCTTGTTCTTCTTTCTCCTGTGTCCTGGCACGCATCCGTGTGCCCCCTTCGATGTACTATGTTAGAACTGATGTGCAATGTTGGAACTGGCCCCACCGGCCCTTGGGGAGCTTGACCCGTTGCCCCTGGAGGCTTGTAATAATAATAATATTAACACGGCATCTCACAGATGTGCTGCATGCCGAGGCTTGTGACCTAGTATAATAAATAACTGCTGCCTGCATGTGGCTGCAGCCCAACGGCTGGCTGGGCGCGCTGCTGGGCACCAAGCTGTACTTCGACATGTCAGACCGGCGCAACATCCCAGACAAGGTCAGACTGCTGGAGCGTGAGCTGTCAGACGTGAAACATATGGTGCAGGCAGGCTTGGGTGAGGAGGGGGCAAGGGTGGCTGGGGAGCCGGGCTCTGGGCCCGGGGCAGGCGGACGGCCCGGGCCGTTCGGATCCCACTCGGGGCTGGGGGCCAACGCGTGGCGGGCCACGGCCAAATCAAGCACGGTACCGCGGACGGCGAGCATGAACGCGGTGCACAGCGCGGGGCACAACGTGCGACACAGTGTGGACCTGACGTGTGGCACCACGCACAGCCATGGGTTCGCGCGGGGGGCCATTCAGACCCCCACACGCTTCTCACGCCGGACCTCTATGTCAGTGAGCCCCTCTCAAGTGGGACGGCCCTCCATCCACATCGGCACCGCCGTGGACAACAGCTTGTTGGAGGCGATCCGTGAGAGTGACCGTGCATCGTCCGTGTCCGGGGACACCAAGTCCATGGACCTTTCGTCTTCCCCACCTAAAGAGCCCGGGGGCATGGCCCGTTCGCCCGCCGAGTGCGCCGCAGCAGCACGCGAGAACGCGTCAGGTGTGGCCCTGGCCGCCATGAGCTCCCTCTTCGGGGGCCCCCTCAGCATCAGCCCCACCCCTAAAGGCTCCGTGTTTCACAGCCACAGCTTGCCACAGGTGGCCTCCTTGACCAGCCTAGTGGACCAGGGGGGGCAGCTGCCCAGCCATGCGCATGGGCATGCGCCCTCGCATGGGCATGCGGCCTCGCATGGGCATGCAAACTCGCATGGGCACAGCCGGCATGAGCATGAGGCGCCACGCAGCCCCAAGTCGCACCGCCTGCAGTTCCTGGACATGGAGGGCGCCAGCTTCCTGTCAGGTTCCGACAGCAGTGACGGGGAGAGTGAGCTGAGTGGCGCGCGGCCGGCCATGTTCATGGTGCGCACGTCTGGCGCCAGCTCAGCAACCATGGCAGACCCGGGCTATGACTGGAGCCAAGTGCTGGTGGAGCAGTGGACGCTGGCGCATGTGGTGCGATGGCTGCAGGACTGCAACCTCGCTGACCTGGTGCCCAACTTCACCAAGCACAAGGTTAGTATCGGTACCTGTCGTTTTGGTGTGTACGAGTCTTTTGGTAGTATGAGGTGTGAAGACTGTGCGAAGACAGACCGGGGGGGTTGGCATACGGAGCTGGTACACCACACTCACCACACACGCAGCTGTGAGTTGCTGTCATATAGCAACATAATATACCGCACAGTCACGGTGTGAGGTGTAACAGTGTGAGTTACAAGAGTGCAAGTAAGAGATCAAGCTGCAGTGTCTGCTGCTTCATCCTCCACACCTGCACCCCATGCCCTCCATGTATCCTTCACACCCACTCCCTCATCCTTTACACATCCTCCACATCACCACCATACCACCTCAAGCCCTATATTGCACACCATCTAATTCTATAATCCAGGTCATAACCTTTGCATAGTGCACGGGTTTAAAGTAGCTAGTGTGAATGACTGCTGCCTTACCCAACACGTCTTCCCCTCTTTCCCTGTGCTGCAGATTGATGGGCGTGCGCTGGGTGGGTTGCACAGGCTGGCTAAACCAGGGGAGCTCCGAGCATGCCTGCGGGAAGACCTGGGTATCACACGCATCGGATCCATGCTTGCATTCATCGATGAGCTGTACAAGCTCATGACAGACTAACAGGTTGTGCAATATGTGGGCAGACTGTCACATCTTGACATGCATCAGACCGGACCGTGATCGTGTGGAAAGGGCGGGTGTGCTGGATGCAGCATGATGAAAGCACGGTGTATATTGTATTCATAGACGCAAGCCATTGAACAGGCACCTGCATATTATGGTACTTCAGGCGACTGCTGAAGCTGGTTGGTAGTGATGTGGCACCCTAAGGTACGATGGCTAGTTTGGGCACCCCAGAATAATGCGATGGTACAAACGATGATGGCCTGGGGCTCTGATGTTGCAGGATGTGCTGTAAACAGACTAAACACACCACCCAGCAGTACCAACTGATTTGACCAGATGGGCGGCGCGTTCTCTCGACACACTGCACATCTTGAATATGCTGACAGCGCACACAGTGCGCATGCTGCGTGGCTTCGGCCTGGGGCAGCTGACAGCTGCCCCTCAGGCACTCCAGCAGGCTCTGAACATGTCAAGATTAAATCAAATGTCAACATCAACTAGTGGCTCGAGCCGAGAGTCTGGAGAACTGAATGCAGACACATTAAGTCAGATCCAGGCTTCTTTTAGTGCGGACCGGACTATGGCAGCTAAGCAAATAGCAGATTCGTTGACGCCTACACAGCGAGCAGGTGATCCTTCACTAGACCAGCACTTCAGGACCTGTTCATATGACACAATCGCATTCTGATGCCGATTGATTTATGCTCTGGTGCAGCCCTACTCGAGGCATTGGAGAGCGAACCAGTCACTGTCAATGATGAGTACGCAGAGGAGCTCTTCAAGGCAGCGGACAAGGACGGCGATCCGGGGCAGCTGACAAAGTGCGCCAGATGCGAACATGGGTTCACACAGGACATACCAGTTTGCCTACTCGTCGTGCATGCATGCCATGCAAACACACGGACCATGCAAAAACTCGCATTGTTGGTGCCTGTGCCACCGGCAAGCCAACATGCAAGGGTGTCTGCCATATCTGTCCCACCCGCATGCATGCTGCAGTTGTGTTTGCTTTGCGATGCGCCGACTTGTATGCACGGGTGTGTGGATGCTTGTGCGCAGGTCAGAATTCCAGCATGCATTGCAGCTACACACCATGCTGGATGGCAGCAGCAAACGGTCGCCGCCTGACTGGTCAGCTCTGCGGTGAGTGGTGCTCGATGCTTGCCAATGCAGTGCTGGGTGGACGGCTGATATGAGCCTCAGCCCAGCCGCGTCTGCTTCCCTTCCATGCTCTCTCGAGTCCTCAGGGTCCTGTGCCCTGACATGCTCTGCGATGCTGCGGCATGCTCTGACACGCCCTCCTCATACACATTACATGACATAACAGCGGCATATCGCAGCATCCAGCTGCTTCTACTCATGGTGCACCACATCTCTGATGCGCGGCGTGCTCCTACCACCTGCTGAACTTATCTCAGGCTTGTGCTCGCTACGCCTGCGCTGAGTTAGCACTTGCACTGACTCTGCTTTCGCTCACCTAAGTATGCCATTGTTCCTAACCCGTGTACTTCTTTTCCCTGGAACGGTACTGCTCTCAGGATGATCTTCATCGCGAGTGCCATCCCCTTTGTCGCCTTTGGGTTCTTGGACAACTTCATCATGTTAGTGGCGGGGGAGGAGATTGACGAGGCGTTTGGGCGCAGGCTGGGCCTGTCTACTCTGGCGTCAGCCGGTCTTGGCAATTGTGTCGGTGAGCGCTGCTTGCAACGCTAGCAGATCGCCACAAACAAGTAAAGACATGTGGTGGCCATGCATATGCACTAGCAGCTGGTGAGCTGCCTGCTCTTTCTGTGGCTCTCTTCTGTGACTGCTGGGATCACTGGAGTGGTGGGCTTGCTCGCTGTCATGTGCATGAGTGACGTATGAATGGCCTATAGCGTGACACTGGTCATGTGCACACACCCAGCTGAGTTGTGCCACACCCACTCACGCGCAGCTGATGTGATTGGTGTGAGCGTGGCCAACGGCATTGAGGTGCGTGCTGTGCTTTACTTCGGTGTAAATACAAAACCAAAGATAATTCCATGAAAACTACCAATGGGCTAGGATAAGTGTTTGTTCCTTTTTTGGTGGAGCGCTGGGTGGGGGTGAGGGGGGGGGGGGGGGATGCGACCAGGCAGTGGGCTGTGTGATGTGCCAGAGCCTACAATGGGAGGGGGTGAGAGGGAGTGAGAGACAGGGAGGGAGTGAGAGAGAGGGAGGGAGGGAGAGAGAGAGAGAGGGAGGGAGGGAGTGAGAGAGAGAGAGGGAGGGAGAGAGGGAGAAAGATGCGCACCATGGGACGGCATGGCATAGCGGAGCATGGCATGGCACCGCATGGCATCGCATGGCATGACATGGCGCGGCATGACATGGAATGGAATGGAATGGAATGGAATGGAATGGAATGGAATGGAATGGAATGGCTCAACCCAACATTCGCATACACTCCTTGCCATGCTCTCTTTTCTTTAGCTCCTTTTTAGCTCCCTTATCTTGCTCCTTGCGTGCAGCAATCAGTCAAGAAGCTGCCGTTCATCAAGGACCAGAAGCTGTCCAAGTTCCAGCAGGCATTACGGTCCACAAAGAGTGAGTACCACACAGTCTCTTACAACGCCCCCTTGCCCGGACTTTGTTCCCTCACATGCCCCACACCCTGCAGCAATGCTGCTTGTGCATGCTGCCACCAACACCTGCCGCCTGCTTGCTTGTGCGAGTTGGTCCAATCCCACCCAAACCCTATGCTCAACACAAGACCAGCACAGTAGTGCCCGGCCGTTCATATCCTGGTTGCCGGACCATTCATATCCCCATTGCCGGACCCTTCACATCCTGCTGGCTGCGGCTGCCTGCAGTGGCCAAGGCTTTGGGCGCGAGCATCGGCGTCGTCGTCGGCTGCTTACTTGGCCTCATCCCCCTGTTTGTGTCGGGCACATTCTTTGTGCCCGGCCACGGCCACTCATGAGTGACGGGTGTGTGTTATGCCTATGGCCTGTAGATCCTAGCCCATCCGTCTGACCGTCTGACAGAAGCCCGTCAGCCTGACTCCTTTATAGGACTGTACCTCTAGTGCTTGTCGACGTTGAGCTGTACGATGTCCCAGTTAAGCTTGGATGCCACAGAGACCCACACAAGGGTGGGCAGCATGAGAGCTGCATGTGGCGCACATGCCGCACAGGCATACCCGTCAGATCCACACCACAGTTAATTCTTTGTATTGGTTTGAAGTGCTAGATGTATGCATTCGGAGCGGCACGTGTGGCGTGCAGAGTTGCAGGGTTGCTCTGCCCGGGTTGGTGAGCTAAAACCATACAAGTGCCGAAGCAACCCAAGAGCCGGAACAATGCAAGAGCCGGAACAATGCAAGAGCCTGAACAATGGAAGAGGGGGTGCAACACAACAGGAGTGCAGTGGTCCTGGTGCCTGAAACCCGCACCTGCAGCTGTTTCACTGATGGGTTTGAAGGCGAGGGCAGTGCCTGTGGGCACGTGCATGGGGGGGGGGGGGGGGGAGCACATGTCTTGAGATGTGTCCATCGCTCGCGGTGTCATATGCCTGACTGTAACAGGCGCCAGGGCAAGCTTGTAACATGCACCAGCGCCTGATTGTAACATGCACTGGCGCCCTGACTGTATCATGCGCCTGCTTTTGGAGCATCGCTGGCATGTACTGATATACATATATAGGCATGAAGTCAGCAGGTGTGTGCCTGTTGAGATAACCTGTGTGGCAAATACTACCCATGCGGTGCCCATGTGGCATGCAGTACCCATGTGGCATGCAGCACCCATGTCAGCCGCCATGTGGCATGCAATACCCATGCGGCACAAGAGGCACATGGCACCCATGCGGCACAAGAGGCACACAGCACACAGGTGGCATGCAGCACCCATGATACCCATGTGCCCATGTGGCATGCAGCACCCATGCGCCCATGTGCCCATTTGGCCCACACCTGCGATGCTGGCCCAGAACGTGCCCATCCAGAACAGGCTCTCCTTGAGCTTGTGCTGGCCAAAGAACACCACGTTCCACCAGTTGCCCAGCAGCATGTGCGCGCCAAATGCACCCAGGGCAACGCCAACAGTGGCGGTGGGGTGGGCGTGGCGCTGGCTCCACACCTGCAGGAGAGGGTTTAGAGTTTAGGGTTGAGGGTTTAGTGATAGTACTGCTGGTGAGCGTATGCCTACGGCTGGTGAACGTATGCCTGGTGAATGTATGCCGGGTGATACCGTGTACAGTACCAGCGACAGGGGAAAAATAGTTTAGGACTCGGCACAGCACACGTGTAGCTAAGGCTGCACCCCATCGGCTGCAATGGAAGCAGCCGGTCCTATGAGCGCTGTTTTCTCATCATCAAGTGCATGACATCAACACTTGTCCTGCCAATTGATGAACAACTGGTGTGCAAGCAACTGGGCAGCAGTTGTGCAGGATTGCACCGCAAAGGACGAGCACATGCCACGATCCCCAACACCCAGCAGCAGGCACAAAATGACAAAAAGAGTACGTTGGACCCCTCTAATATGTTGGCAGCGCACCATGGCCAGTGCAGCACTCTGCATGAGCTTCAGAGGGATCCAGACTGCAGGGAAGGCCCAGTTGGGCGGCGTCCTGCGTGCGCGCACATCATGGATAGTGATAATGATAATAATAACAGGGCATTTTACAGAACAGCATGGATAGTGTCGTGATGAATGTGTGCAGGCTGTGTCCTGCCTGTGCGCACATCATGAAGAGTGCGATGATGGATGTGTGCAGGTGTACGCTCCGGCCTGCAGAAACATCTGTGAAACGCCGTGTTATCATTGTGTACGCTGTGGTTGTGAACATCACGAAGAGCGTCATGATGAACGTGTGCACTGTGCAGGCGCACGCTGTGGTTGCGCGCAGCCGTGCTTGTCGCATCATAGTGTAGGCATAGCTGGCTCTCTGGTTCATTCCGGCAAGCGGCTGCTGAAAGCTCTGATGCGCGGCTGTGATGTTACTTGTCGCATGCAGCATGCTTACGCATGGTGTGCCGTTCAAGTAGCGCTGCAGGTCTGGCTGCAGGTGCGCAGGTTCTTGTTGGTGATGGGTCAACCCCAGTTACGTCATCCTGAGTATGAGTCCTCATACACGCATGGATCCGTCAACGCCTGCTCATGGCGTGAGCCACATGCACGCTTGAGCCACATTATGCAAGCAGGCGTGGAGGGACATGTGTCAACCCGCAGCATCACGGGGTCAGCCGCGCAACGCCATGTAATGATGATGATAGCATGCATGATGATGACAACGCATGATGATGATACTAAGTTAATAACGCATGATGATGATACTGTAATGCTGATGATGAATTGATGATGCACGCTTGGCTGGCCCCGGGCGCATGTGTGTGGATCCTGTCGGTATGCTTACCATGAGGGCTTACCATCCCTGTGGTATACCCATATGCTTAACATGCATGCTTACCATGAGGGCTTCCGGAGTGCCTTGTACCAGGAGGGGTCAAAGGTGGGCACCAGCCGCTGCACTCCAAACACCACAGCACCCGCTCCCAGGAACTGCACAGCCGGCCTGCATGGAGCGCGCGCACACACCGCACAGCAGTAGCGCAACAGGAGCATCCGCTGAGAGCATGATGAGGCTGTAGCACACAAGCCCAGGTGCTATGGAAAGCAGTCCCAGCTAAGAAATGATGCAGCATTGGCTGCAGCAGGGCCTGCGTATTACTAAGAACAGGATCACCAGGAACCCACTTGTCCAGCAGCTCCATCAGCCCTAATGACGCCATCTTGGTGACTGGCGCTTGAGACGTGGCGACCCCGCAATGAACCGACACCCAGGAAATCACAGAGACAAGTATGGCGCTGTAAACAAAGCAATGGTGCACCAGCAAGCGCACTTTAAGTCAAGATGTAGTTAACGTAGACGCATGGAAATGTCTTCCGCTGTGTTTTGTGTACTGTGTGGCAAACCCAGGGCGTGGAGGGAAGACTTTTTCACTGTACGATGATGCTTTAATACAAGTTAAGGGCGTCAAATGCCGAAAAAGAAGGTCAAGACTGAGATTCCTGCGGCAGAGCGGGATGAGCTCACGGATATGTTTAGACGCTTGGATGCGCCTGCAGAAGGTATGGATGACGCATTGTTTATATGTGTCACATCACCGCGCCCCTGCTCGGCGCTGCGTGTGGCTGGCACGAACCAACTGCGGGTGGTTTGCGTACATCATGCGTGCGGAGCTCGTGCGCCATGCCAGGGAGCGGTGCTATGCTTGCATGTACCGGGCGCATGTGCAGCGTGAAGTCTACTGTGCAGTCTGCTGTGTGCATGCTGCACAGTATACTGTGTGCATGCGTTGCACCTGCGCAGGGTGGGTTGACGAAGAGAAGCTGTCATCTGCGCTGGCCAAGGGTGCAGGCCGACCCCCCAGGTGTGTCATGCAGACATGCCACCTGCCAGCTGTCTTCGTAGGTGCTGAGCTGTGCGGCGAGGGCTGGGCAGCTGCGTGGATGCTGAGCTGGATTGCTAGGCTAGGCTAGACTAGGCTAGGCTAGGCTAGGCTAAGCTGGGTTGAGCTGGATTGCGAGGGCCGGGCAGCTTCATTAAGTGCTGAGCTGGGTGGCGAGGGCCGCGCAGCTTTGTATGTGCTGAGCTTCATGGGGGGCGAGGGCTGAGCTGGGTTGAGCAGCTGCGTAGACACACTAGTGATGGTGCATCCCTTATCAAATAATCATAATTGATGGTGCACACGTCCCTGGGCCATCCCCCCGCAGCCAAGCCGTGGTGCGCCCCATCATCCGGGCCATGCACCAGGCAGTACAACGCGTACCGCACCCCAGGATCACTCTCACTGAGTTTGTGGAGTACATGGCGGAGGTGCGTTGACCACGGGCGGTGTGTCGGCTAGAGAGACAGATAGGTTACACAGGAAGAAAGGAAGAGAGGGGACCGGACAGGGAACTCAGACGGCAACAACGCAGGTCAGCTGTTACCCTCTGCAGTGCAGTGCTTCTAACAGGGTGCTAGGTGCTGTGGTGGGGCGGCTCCCAGTATTCAGGGCTAGCTTGTTTTTGGGGTATCTAGGTGTTTGGCCAATGACGGTCAGGCTCCGGCATGCAGAAACATCTGTGAAACGCCGTGTTATTACCTCATTTCCTCATATTAATAATGAATAATGTTTGTTGTTTTATTCATATGGCGGAGGTGCGTGCACAAGCCAGCCGCAAGCTGAGGCCCGAGGCGACGGCCAGGCTCCGGCATGCAGGAATAAACATCTGTGAAACGCCGTGTTATTTGTTTATTTTTGTCATGGTTATCAATAGGTGCGTGCACAAGCCAGCCGCAAGCTGCGGCCCGAGGAGGTGGCGCGCAGTGAGCAGGGGGCGCTCATCACGGAGCTGGTGAGCTTTTGATCTTATAAATTACGTTTTTACATAAAACTTTGTGATTTTTTGAAGTTTGTAGGACTATCATACATGGGTGAGACAGAAACTGGGCAATGGGGGTACACATCGGGTGAAGTGGGTAGCAACAGGGGGCGCTCATCACGGAGCTGGTGGGTTTATAGATAATGATGATAGTAGTAATTATTATGATAATAACAACAGTTACGGTAATAAGTTCAGTTGATGACAATAACAGTGGTAAGTTGATATCTGGTAGATTACTTAAGTAGCTGGTTATTGGTGACACAGCTGTTCGAACAGAAGGGGGCGCTCATCACGGAGCTGGTGGGTTGTTGAATGGGGTAGGCCGTGGTCAGACCCTCTCGCAGAACAGCTGGGGAAAGCTCGTATCCACGCCTCGTGCGCCACGTTGGTGCACCCCTGCCTGTGCAGACGCAGTACCACTCCACACTCATTATACTCAGCGGTCAGCTGTGTGATCCACCACCACCCTTCCGTGGCTTGCCAATCACCGCCACTGGTAAACAGATGCATATTCCCGCAGTGCAGCAGGTGACGTCGACCCCAAGACAGACACGTTCTGTGCTGCGCGCTGCCACATTGCAGGGCGCCGACCTGTGGTCGCTGCTCAAGGTGTTCCGGCGGCAGCAGCTGATGGAGGCGTTTGTGGGGGGTGGGGAGCCGCGCAAGAGCCTAAGCAGGCTCGTCTTTCTCCAGCCCACCACCTCCCTGCTGCACACCCCCTCCCCCTCCTCCCGCCGCCTGTCCAAGGGGGGCGGGCTGAGCATGGCCAGCCAATCGTCCGCCAAGTTTGGGGCCTCCATGCGGCGGCTCATGCACGCGAGCAGCGGCCACTCTGTGGCGGCCAGCCAGGGGCGGGGGCGGGGGGGATGCCTCAGGCCGGCACGCCCGGACGCGCGCTGTCCAGGTAGGCCAAGCCGCCAAAGAGTAAAACCCAGGTTTTTTCTGTAAAACAGTATGAAACAGTAGGCCAAGCCATCAATAAGCACTGGAATGCAGTGATTTTGCACGAAACTTGGTGGTACTTTGCACGGAACTTGGTGGTAGTTTTGCATAAAACGTTCAACATACAGTAGTTATAATAATTAACGAAGGGGGGACCACAGCTCAGGCTCATGTTGCATGCACTTTATCATACCGTATTTGACACGATCCAGTGTGATGCGTGTGACCCACTACTGCCTGATCTGGTCAAAGTCAACCCTGGTCACACCTGGTCAAACCTGGTCACACCTGGTCAAACGCGTGGCAGGCCCGCGTCGCGCGCGCAACCCGAGCGGGCGCTGCAGGCGGGGCAGGCGGGGGGCAAGTCTCTGGGGGTGAGGTGGCACCCGACAGAGGCGGGAGGGGGTGGGGAGGCCGGGCTGAGCCGACCAGACTCCTTCAGCCGGCCTGGCTCAAGGCAGGACAGCATCTGGGATGCGCAGGAGCCCACCCCCAAAATGAAGCCGGCGCCTGCGGGGCTGCGGCTGCAGATCCCGGGCTCCCAGGAGTCGGCCACGCCCCAGGCGGCACACACGCCCGAGCAGTACGTCGTGGCCCTGAGCAGTACAGGCGGTACGCAGGCGGTACAGGGGCGGTACGCGGGCGGTACACAGGCGGTACAGGGGCGGTACGCGGGCGGTACGGCGGCCGAGTTGCCGCTGCAGCTGAGCCACGCCCCCCGGCCCTGCCCCAGCCCCACCCCCGGGGTGTATGGGGGGGGCGCGGGGG
>QAXD01000027.1:14631-26403 GCA_004335575.1 Haematococcus sp. NG2 | reverse complement strand
TGTGTGTGTACATTTTGTGTGTGTGTGTGGGGGGGGGGGGCAAACATTTCAGGGTTTAGGGTTTAGGGTTTAGGGATTTAGGGTCTTTGAGCCGGTCACCTGCCCATGTGTGTGTACATTTCGTGTGCAGTGGGGCACTTGCTTTGGGTACATTGTGTAGTAAGTGGGGCGCACGTTTAGGGTTGAGGGTTTAGGCTCTTTAGGGTTTAGGGACTTAGGGTTCAGGGTTTATGGGTTTAGGGACTTTGGGTCTTTTGGGATATAGGGATTTATGGGTTTAAGGATGTAGGGTCTTTAGGGTTCAGGGTTCAGGAGTGTAAGGTTTAGGTTGTAGGCTTTAGAGTTTGAGTCCAGGGATTATGGGGGCACCGCGTGCTGACGGGCATTGCGGTCAGGGTCACCGGGCTCAGCCGGGCACAGCCCTCACACCCAGAAATGCCTAAAGTGCAGCAGCTCGGTAAGCACCTGTGACCTGAACCCTGACCCAACAGGGCAAGGACAAAGGCAAAAACAACGGCAAACAATGGCAAAAACATCGGCAAGAAACAGCAAATAATGCAGAAACAAATGCAAGCAACGGAAAACAATGGCAGAAACAATGGCAAAAACAACGGCTAAAGGAGGCAAAACAACGGCAAAAAGAGGCAAAAACAACGGCAAGCAGGCAACGGCAAACAAGGGCAAAAACATCGGCAAAAAACGGCAAAAAAAACGGCAAAAAGCGGCAAAAACAATGGCAGAAAGCGGCAAAAATATGACAAAGGAACGTCACCTGCAGCGCCCCCCACAGCTCATCCACCACGTCGTCCACGCAGTCCGCGAACATGGCGCGCAGCCGCGCGTGCACCTGCATGTCAGTCAGTCAGTCAGCCATGCGGTCCGTCAGTCATGCGGTGCAGTCAGTCATGTGGTCGGTCAGTCATGCGGTCGGGCGGTCGGTCAGTCGGGCCGTGATGCTGAGTTATCAGGCACACGTGCAGCCAGCCATGCGGTCGATCGGTCGGGCCGCGACCTTGAGTCAGGCATACGTGCAGCCAGTCATACGGGCGCCGTCAGTCGCACTGCTGTCAGTCATGCGTGCGTCGCCAGCCATACATCCTGTCACACATGCGTGCGCCTTCAGTCGCGCAAGGTGCCATCAGGCAGGTGGGTAACAGCAAGCAAGCAGCCACCACAGTGGTGGCGGCTTGCATGGTGAAGGACTCCCATTGCCTGCATGAGCTGCACCACAGCATCAGCTGTTGGGTGCTGTGCTGCAGTACGGCGGTAACAAAAAACTGCACTGCGCAGCAGTACACTCACCATGCCGTACTGCATCTCCCACTAATAAGCCCCCCCCCCCAAAAAAAAAAAAAACAACCAAAGCACCCACCAGGTCAGAGATGCTGTCCAGCTCAGGCAGGCCCAGGGAGGCCTTGCCTGGTTTGGCCGCGCCTGCTGCTGCAGCGTTGCCTGGCTGGGCAAGCGCACCAGCTGCGTAGCTGCTGCTGGCGGCTGGGCGCGGCCTGATCAGGTCCATCTGCTCTGCCAGCGTGCCGGCTGCCTGCCGGAGCGAGGCATCCACGCATTCCGAGACCTGGGTCTGCAGCTTCACGAGCGTGATGCGCGCGCGCGCGAAGAACTTGGTCTGAGACAGCTCCTCCGGAGGGCCCGGCGTGGAGGGCTTCACCTCTTTTTCCTTCCCAGGCTCGTCCAGCCACGCGTAGTCGGACATGAGAAGCTTGAATGCGCCCGGTGGGGCGGCATGGGGGGCGTCGTACCCGCCATGCGCACCCGCCTGCGCATTGTTCTTGTCCGTGTGCTTGAAGAAGGGCTTGGCTGGTGGAGATGGGTACGCCAGGCGCAGGCTGGGGTCATGGAGGTGTCTCAGGAAGAACTGCGCGTGCTCATCCCTTGAACTCAGGTACTGCATTCCTCAGCAGCCGCTTTGCTTATCGTTTTGTTTAAATTGTTTCTGTAGCATGACGGCGTGTGGTGTGCGTGCTTTACGCATCCCAACTTAGAGGGCACTCTGGGGCCCGGAAGCGCGAGTTAAATAATTCAAAACCACTGTTAAAATAATTTTACGACCCAAACATCGCGCCCGCACAAAACCCTCTCAGTGGTGCTCATTGCGATGCATTTGGGGGGCACCAGAACACCTGGCTGCGCTAGAACATGCTGCGCGACTAAGACACAACCTCACCAGCCTCTCATGCGAACATAAACACTGTCTGCCATGAGGCTGGTGCTCGTGCTAGCGCTCGCAGCGCTGTCTGCCCAATTAACATCCGGAATACCGTCAGTCCTCATTCGCCAGGTAATCATGGTGGGACAGCTGCAGAGACAGATGACCATCAAGACAGATGAACTCATCACGGCGTGCGTGTCCGGTGGCGCCTGCTGCAGAATGTGGACGCTGAAACCACGGTCATGAAGTCAGCGCTTGGGTGGCGGGACTGCACTTTGAGGCATGTTCTGAAGCCCAGCAGCACAGGTGTGCAGCCTTCATGCTTGAGAGCCAGTGCCATGACCTCCAAGATGCAGCTGTCAAAGTGCTGTTGACTGTCATGGGCAGCATGAGGGTGCTCCGTGCACAGCCTGGAAGGTTGACGGAGCGCCATGGGGGTCCCAGCTTGCATGCCACACACAGAGCTGCCCGCCATGGTTGTCTGACATCCACGCCCATAACCGCCTCCCCTCCTTTGCAGATGAGATTGCAGACGCCCTACAAGTACTCTACAGAGAGAGCACTGAGCATGGTAAGCAGCCGCTCTGAGCTGGATGCCTCTGCTGTAGTTTGACCTGCCACTCATGTCATCCCCTAGGAACAATAACTGGACATGCAGCTGGACGGCAGCTGCACCCCTTGGCTGTTCTTGGGCCCTTGTAACACCAGCTTGTTCTTGGGTCCTTATAACACCAGCACCCTTTGCTGCAGCTCTGACTCCACGCTCTGCAGAGCCCTCCACCACCAACACCCTGTGCTGCCTGCCCATGAACCCCAGCACTGCCTGCCCAGCACCCGTAGCTGTGGCTCTCCTCTCCTGTAGTGGGAGCCATAAGTCATAATAATCAACACCTCTCTACTTCTGCACACACCCACTCGCACCATCCGCACACAACCACCCGCACCATCTGCAGTTTCTGCACCATCTGCTGTACACCATCTGCTGTGCACCATCTGCACGCGATCATCTCAAACGCACACCCATCGCTGATATTAGACAAAATGACTGACGCAGCAGATAATGATGATAGGATTTTGAAGCCAAGCCTCCATCCCCACCTGTCAGGCTCCGGCATGCAGAAGCAACTGTAAACGCCGTGTTATTCTTATTATTCCTTTCCCACCCTTCGCTGTGGCTGCGCCCGCAGGCAAGCGCTTCCTGGTGCGCGCCATCACGCCAGAGTTTGTGGGACACAACAACTTCAGCTGCCCGCAGGGCGCACCAGGTAGGGTGCTTCATGGATCAGGCAAACCCCTGACAGGGTGCTAGGTGCTGTAGTGGGGCGGCTTCCAATATTCAGGGCTAGCTGTTTGGGGTATCTAGGTGTTTGGCTAATGACTGTCAGGCTCCGGCATGCAGAAACATCTGTGCAACGCCGTGTTCTTCTTATTTTTTGGCAAACTTTGAGTTAGACCTAATAATAATTAAAACATGGCGTCTCACAGATGTCTCTGCATGCCGGAACCTGACAGGGTAGGGTAACTTCAGGGTTTCATGGATCAGCCCGCAGCCCCAACACTCGGCCAGCGCATGTTGGGTATACAGTCATCTGAGCTTGCAGCAGCCGTGATACAGCAAGCCAACTCTGAGTTAGACCTGCATCCTTGTTTTTCTGTCTGGACCCCTCACCAACAGTGTATAAGATACTTACAATGAAGTGTGGGGAATCATGGCGGACCTATGGCCAGCCGCAGGGTCACATGCACGACAGTGAACCTGCCTGCACACACACAATCTACAGTCAATCTACCAAAATCAATCTGCAATCAATCAATCTGCGACAATCGATCTGCAACAATCTGCGACAATCTGCAACAATCTGCATGGTTTGCCTGTTGGCAGGGGCGGTGCCGCTGCATGCAGTGGGTGTGGACATGAGCGGCATGAGGGCGGTGGTGGCGTCCACCCCCTCGGCCATCACAGTGCAGGCGGGCATCACGTTCCAGGTACGGGGGGGGGTTCGTATGGCCATAATAATAATAGCAGTAGTAACAATAATAGTAATAACAACAACTAATAATACATTAATAGACACAACAGTCATCACGCTCCAGGTCAGGCGGGGGTTCATATGGCCCTGATGAGTGCCTAATGCAATGCATGGTGGGCTACGCCACCTTGTTCCAGCCCTGTTGCCCTCACGTGGTTGCTGGTGTTGTTGCTGTTGCTCTTGCTCTTGGTCCTGTTGCTCTTGCTCTTGGTCCTGTTCCTGTTCTTGTTGTTGATCACGCCTCCCCTTGATCTAAATTCACAATCACCGGTCAAAATAATCTTTCATTATTTTCTACAGGTGGTGGTTAATCGATCAAACACAATCTTCTTACACCCCCCCAGGAGCTGGAGGCAGCTCCGGCATGCAGAAACATCTGTGAAACGCCGTGTTATTATTATTATCATCATATCCTCGATGTTTCCCCCAGGATCTTGTTCTTGTTGTTCATTGCGCCTCATCTTGATCACCCCCGCAGGAGCTGGAGGCGGCGCTGCTGTACTTGTTCTTGTTCCTGTCCTTGATATTGATATTGTTCTTGATATTGATACTGGATATTGGATATTGGATACCGTACTTGATCATCGATGTATCCCCCCCACACACACACAGGAGCTTGAGGCAGCGCTCCTGGCGCGCGAGCAGAGCCTGCCCAGCCTGCTGGTGGTGCCCGCGCTGAGTGAGATGAGTGTGGGGGCGGCGCTGGCCACGGCTGCACACGGCACCTCCCTCGTGGGTCCTGCCAGCCTGGCGCCCTTCATCACGCGCGCCATCCTGGTGGACGGCACAGGTGTGTGTCAGGGTGTTATTTAATAACAATGATAGTAGTATCCCTACTGGGTCCCTACTCGGTCCCTACTGAGCTCGTAGCAGTATGAAGAATTATGATGTTGTTATTGATAATGATAACACGTCATTTCACAGATGTTTCTGCATGCCGGGAATCCTGGTGGACGGCACAGGTCTGTGCGTGCGTGCATGCGTGCGTGTGTGTGTGCGTGCGCGCGTGCGTATAACGTACAATATGTGCGCGCGTGTGCGTGCGTGCCATGCAACGCGCCATCTTGATGAACGGCACATGTGTGTGTGCGCGCGTGTGCGTACATCCACCAATCAACTGGTGTACAGTTGAGACGTAAAGAAAGGTGTTCATTAATGTAAACTGTAAATTTAAATAAAGTAAATGTATACAATGACCACGTGATCTCGCTGCAGGCCAGGTGCACGCGCTGGAGGCGCCCGGCGATAATGATAATAATACCGTAATAATTGTAATAATTGAAATAATACGCTACCCACAATGTGATGCCGCTGCAGGCCAGGTGCACGCCCTGGAGGTACTACTACTAATGATAACACAGCGTTCCACAGTACATAAACAACTGTACTGTAATGAGCTCATAAATAATATATACTGCGATTCCCGCTGCAGGCCAGGTGCACGCCCTGGAGGCGCCAGGGGACCTGCTGGAGGGGTCCCTGGGCATGCTGGGCATCATCACCGAGCTCACCATGGAGACGGTGCCGGCGCGCAAGGTCGCGGTCAAGCAGCTGCAGGTAATAATAATAATAATAATAATAACACGGCGTTTCACACATGTTTCTGCATGCAGGAGGCTGATAGCAGCTGCAAGTGCGTGGGCGAAGCCCTAAGAAACCCTTCACCTGGTACACAAACCAAGTGTACACAAACCCTGAATCCCTAACCCAGAAGCCCTAATCTGGTGCCTAAACCCTAAACCCTAAAGAAACCCTCATCTGGTGCACAAACCCTAGCTGGGTGGGTTGGGCTCCATCTGGGCGCAAACGCCCTCACTGCCCTCTCTCGCCCGCCCTTTTGTCTGCCCATGTGTGGGCGGTACAGGCAGTACAGGCAGTACAGGTGGTACAGGTGGTACAGGTGGTGCATGTGGTGTAGGCAGAACAGGGCTGTACAGGCGGTACAGGTGGGGCAGGCGGTACAGGTGGTAAAGGGCGGGACAGGCGGAATAGGGCGGGACAGGCTGTACTGCCTGTACATCTTCATCACGATGTCCAAGTCCAGTGTGAACCTCACTATCTCATCCGTACGAACACCTGTGACCCCATGTGTGCATCTTCCTACCGCATCAGTACAAACATACATGAACCCATGTGTGCATCCTACTACGGTATCTCATCAGTACAAACTCCTACTATCTCATCAGCACAAACACCTGTGACGTGTGACCCCATGATAATAAACATGACAACACAGCGGTGTGACCCCCCATGTGTATCTTACCATCCAACACGCTCG
Organism: Haematococcus sp. NG2; assembly: GCA_004335575.1. Lineage (NCBI taxonomy): Eukaryota > Viridiplantae > Chlorophyta > Chlorophyceae > Chlamydomonadales > Haematococcaceae > Haematococcus > Haematococcus sp. NG2. The sequence goes on along the minus strand of QAXD01000027.1, from coordinate 19,925 downwards.
ACGTGTGACCCCGTGTGTGCACATCCCTCATCAGTACACACACGTGTGATGTGTGACGTGTGACCGAAATGTCCGGCAGGAGGAGGACGTGTGCAATAGTGAATGTCTCATCAGCACCAACTCCTGAGATCCTGATGTGTGAATCTTTGGGGTGTATGAATCTTACTACGGTATCTCATAAGCACAAACATACATGAACCTCATGTGTGCATCCTACTATCTTATCCGTACAAACATACATGAGCCCCCCGTGTGCATCCTACTCTCTCATCAGCACAAACACGAAGTGAATTGTGACCCCATGTGGTCTCATCAGTATAATTGGTTGTAAGCTCGGTATTTGGGACTGCGCGGGGAAGTTTTCCTCATTGGCATGTGACCCCAATGTGTGTAACCCAGGAGGAGGACGTGGAGCTGGTGAGTGACCTGCGTGACATCATTGAGAACAGTGAGGCTGTGGCGCTGGACGTGACGTGGAGCCCCAGCGCGGGCTTCTACACCGCGCGCGTGTGGTGCGTTTTTTATTAATAACAATAATAATAATACAGTAATAATAAGAATAATAAGAATAATAAGAATAATAGTGACGTGGAGCCCCAGCGCGGGCTTCTACACCGCGCGCGTGTGGTGCGTCGTGTGATGCGTGGTGGGACACAGCGGGCCAACCATCTGTCATCAGCATCATCATTACACAGCTTTAACCCACCATCTTAGTTGTCGTTGCTGTTGTTGCTGCTGCTGTTGTTGGTGTTGGTGCGCAAAACCGTGTAGTGATGATGATAACGCATGGTGATGATACCACATGATGATAATGATACATGATACATGATGGCAATGGTGCACGCAGGCATGAGACTGAGAAGGAGATGTCGGGCACCTCTATAAATACATACCATATATAATGTTACATACACGCAGATGCTTCTGTAACCTCTGTAACATCCACAACACAACACAACAACATCCACAGGCATGAGACGGAGAAGGAGATGTCGGGCACCTCGCGTGCCACCTGGCTGCACGCGTCCCCCGAGTGGCTGGACAACACCAACCGCAAGCTGCTGGCCGACCAGGTAATGACTATGGGATACTGAATAGTAGTAATAGTGATAGTAACCTCCAAATCTGGCTGCTGGTGCAGTCCCTTTCATATACTCCAACAGGCGCGCCTGCCACGCCAAGTCATCATCATGACAGGTTTATCTCATACAGCCCTAAAGCCCTGAAACCCAAAAACCCGGAACCCTAAACCCCCTGCTGACCTTGCCTTGGCAGGACGCTTGTCTGGTTCTCACTGGTGTGACGCCCTTTACCAAGCCACTGTACCCCATAGAACATGGAAACCCCAAAGCCCTAGAACCCTAAGCCTTGATCCCCTGAAACCCTAAGCCCTAAGCCGCTAAACCTCCTAAAATCCTAAACCTTAAAACCCAAATCCCAAGCCCTAGAACCCTAAGCCCTCTACCCTAAACCCCTTTCCCTTGCCCGGGCAGGATGACCTGGTGGACCACAGCGCTGGCATGTGCACGGTGTACATGGAAACCCTGAAAACCCTAAACCCCTACAACCCTAAACCCTAAAAGCCCTAAACCCTAACCCCTAAACACCGTGCGTGGGCAGGACGACCTGGCCGACCACAGCGGCGGCACGCGCACGGTGCTGAGTCTAACCCCTAAACCCTAAACCACCTAAACCCTGAACCCCCATTATTATCTTGCCCGGGCAGGATGACCTGGCGGACCACGGCGGCGGCATGTGCACGGTGTACATGGAAACCCTAAACCCCTAAACCCTAAGCCCTAAACCCTAAAACCCTAAGCCCTAACCCCCCTAAACCCTAAGCCCTAAACCCTAAACCCCCTTATTATCTTGCCCGTGCAGGACGACCTGGCCGACCACAGCGGGGCCATGTGCACGGTGCTGGGGGACCTGGCTTCCATGCCCCACTTCTCACGCGCCGACGGGTGGAGTGAGGGGGATGTGTATGGGGTGAGCGTCGGGTGGGCAAACGAGATGGCCTCTGTCGCCTGCCCCAACGGCAACGACTGCTTCTGGAAGCGGGCCAAATGGACGCCCTACCAGATGGCCATCGCGTCCGAGGACTTTGCGGACTGGGTGGAAGACGTACGGGCCATCATGGCCACGGCCAAGGGCTGCCCGTCCTTCCTCTTCACCTTCCGCTTCGTCATGGTGCGCGGGGTTTAGGGTTTAGGGGCCGAGTTTTGCCAAGGGTTGAGGGTTCAGAGGCCAGGGCTTAGGGGCTTGGGGGTCATGGCTTAGGGTGTAGGGCCACGGACCAGGGTGAGGGCTTAGGGTTTAGGAGCCAAGCATAAGGTGCAGGGGCCAGGGCTGAGGGTTTAGGCACCAGGGTTTGGGGCTCAGGGCTCAGGGACCAAGGTCTGCTGAGGGTTTAGGAGCCAGAGCTTAGGGTTTGGGGGCCAGAGCGTAAGGTGCAGGGGGATGGGGTTCAGGGTGCAAGGCTGCTCCTCTTCTTACCCTTCTGTTTCCCCATAGTGTCACCGCAGCACAGCTCATCATGAAGCTGTTCGGTGGTCTAAACTAACAATTGATCACCCAACACCGCCCACTAGCACAAACCGTCTTTTAATTAACACCACCTATCAAGTTACATCAATGCAACTTACAAACTGTAACTATATAACAATGCAACTGGCTTTTACTACCTATAGTCATTTATTAATCTATTATGTTGATTTGTTGGCTGCTGCCCGCAGGAGACGGACGCACCCATGGCCCCTAGCAGCGGGCGGCAGGTGGTATCCATCGAGATCTCCACCTTCAGCGCCCGGGGCTCCTCCATGCCCATCAAGCACGCCGGCCTCTTTGAGGAGGTGGTGCAGATGACGCTGTGCAAGTACCAGGCACGGCCTTCATGGGCGTTCGGCACCAACCGGATGTTTGTGGGCAACTGCCCCGTGCGCGACGCGCTGGGTCCGGATTTTGATGCGTTCCTGGAGGCGCGCGTGCAGTACGACCCCGCCTCCCTCTTCGTCTCCCCGCTCTTTGCGGCCATCATGGGCCGCAGCGCGGGCACCTTCTACCCCGGCTGTGCGGTCGCGGGCGATTGCTTCTGCCAGACGGACGAGCACTGTGGGGCGCGGTACAAGTGTGTGCCGGGTGCCGTGTTCAAGGAGTACAACGTGTGCATCGCAGAGGTTTGGAGCCACAAGGGCGAGCTGTAGATAGATTAGATGCTATACAGGAGGTGGGGGCACGTTAGTTGGCTAGGTCATGTTAGTTGGCCAAACTGTCGCTAGGAGCGTTCATTTGGGTGAATGGCCTGCATCCAGGCCTGGGGGCGGGGCTGCCACAGCAAGCCCACGTGCTCAAGAACATGACAGATGATGGCTGCACGCGAGTCGTGGGCAGTAATGAGCAGGCTGGTGGGCAGACGTGGTCAGTTCCCCAGCATCAACACGCTGATCGGCAGTTGTGTCCTGGGCCATGTGAAGAAGATGGCAGCACACGCTTGCGCAGCAAACGCTGCAGATCATTGCGCGAACCATACTGATCAGCACGCGCAGCCTGGTGCTGAGCTGGGTGTGCGGCGTCATTGCCGTGGGTTTGAGGTCCCATGTGGAAAAGGGCGTGTTTCGGTGCAAGTCGTCCGCTCAGTCGTGTGTTACTGTATTTGTGCTAACTCCAGCTCGGCAGCTCTCCACATTCCATCAGGAGGGTCCACTGCTGACTAACCCGAATCTGGGCCAAACCGGCGCCAGCGAGACGCAACGTGAGTTACCAGATGTTGTAAAATGATTATGGGGACTGTACAAGCGTCTGCGGCGCAGCGCATGGAGGGCCAGGAATGGCGGGGGGACATTCCAGAGTTCAGGTCCCTGAGGCCGCAACGGCGTGCAGGCTTTGCTTTTAAATTAAGAACGCCAGAACAGCGCTTGGGAGCTAGAAAATGTGGTGGTTGGTGGGGACGCTTGAGATGCTCTGCGTTCCACACACGTGGTTTTTACATTCCGGCCGCTGCGTATGGGGCTAAAAGGGATGCGACGAAGCCATGCGTGTGCTACAGAGGCCCATGCACGCAGTTTTGATCTGGGGTGCTGACCGGTTTGGGCGGGCTGCGACCAGCGGGCCACCGCGTGCCAGGGGGCTGGGCTTGACGCATTTGGCTCAGAACGTTAGCGCCGCGCTTGGTTCCGCATCTCAGATCACCGACTGAGGTTGACTCCGGGCCATGGAGTCTGCTGACATGCGCATGACCTCCTAACCACCCGTAGTGCACACCCCTGCCCTGCCCCACAGGTGCTCCATGGCTCCACTGTAAGGCGGCCGCCCGCTGGCCCTGGCAGCGCAGGCGGGCGCATGCACAGGGCAGTGCTTGACGGGATCAGCCAATGACTCCAGCGTTGCAGCTTGTGGCCAGTGCGGCTGAGCAGATGGGTGTGCAGATGCCCAGCTCAGCCAACAGCGACGTGCGGCGCATGCCCGCCCCCGCCGCCACGCCATCTGAAACAGTGATGGGCAAGGTGCAGCAGGAGGTGGTGCAGCACTCAGTGGATGAGGACAGTGAGCGAGACAGTGGGGGGTGGCAGCAGCCCAGCTCTGAGCTGACAGAGGAGGTGAAGTTGGCTGTGGGGCAGCAGCAGCAGGGGGGGCCTATGATGCGGCACAGGCGGCATGGGAGCTTTGACAGCGAGGACGGCGCGTTCGACGACGAGGGGGATACCGGGGGGGAGTCTGGGTCTCAGGAGCGGGGGTGGGACATGCAGGAGGGGGAGCAGGATGACGACGCAGTGGGGGGGCGGGACCATGACATGGATGAGGGGGAGGAGGAGGGGGAGGAGGAGGAGGAGATGGGCCCTCCTGCCTTTTGTGTGAACTGCACCGAGGAGCTGTACCAGGGGCTGTGCATGGCGTGCGGGCACCACCAGGACCATGACGCCGAGCTCTTCAGCGCAGCGCAGTGCAGCACAGAGGTGGCGTCGCAGCCGCCGCCCCCGCTGGACAAGGTGGCGCTGGTGTGGGACGAGCGGATGGAGCTGCATGCGGAGAACAAGGCGCACCCGCACCCCGAGCGCCCCGACCGCATCCGCGCCGTCATGGCCCGCCTCCTGTCCTCCGGCCTCGCCGAGCGCTGCGTGCGCGTCGACTGCCCGCCCGCCACCCACGACCAGCTGGCGGCCGTTCACACGCGGGAGCTCATTCAGTTTGTGGACGCGGCGGCTTCCGGCCGCGCGCACGAGCACCCCCTCGCGATGACCCCCGACACGTACGTCAACGCGCACACGTTCGAGTGCGCGCGGCTGGCGGCGGGCGGG
>QAXD01000026.1:301930-325540 GCA_004335575.1 Haematococcus sp. NG2 | reverse complement strand
CTTCTGTCGTCCTTTGTCCTTTTCCTTTTGTCTTCCTTTCAGCTGCCTTTGTCGGCAGGGGCGGGGCGTTCGTTGGTAGCAGCTGCAGGTCTTACGTGGCTGGGCAGGTCTTGGCGGCGTGCTTTTGGCTGCTTGTTCTCGAGGTTTGCCTGGTGTTTGGCTGTGCTTCTGTGTTCCCTTTCGCTCGGTCTTTTCCTTCCTTCTTGTAACATTCCCACTTCAAAAAAAAAAAACATGGCAGGCCCATGCAGCTGACTTATCGGGAGATCCTCTTCATGCACCATGGCGCAACAGCTTTGGCTTGCGGCTCTTTGAAAGGTTCACGAATGCCACTTCCGGCACTTAAAAGGTCTGCGAAGTTCGAATTTCAGCAGATGACCTGCCCTTGACACGGACCATTTATACTCCGGCCCCAAAGGCAACTCACCTGCCACTTGCCGCTGAAGATCGCCTCAGGATTGCTTCATAGATAGCAGCTGGTGCTCATTTATAATATGGTCTGCGAGGCAGCCCACTTGTATTATCTGCAGGTAGGAGAAAAAAGACGCAGGCGCAAGTGGACGTGCAGGTGGGCCATTCCTCATCACGCATCGCTTCGCCTGATGATACCTCACGAAACGCAAACCTAATGGCAGTTTTGTTGTGATACTCAGTAGCCCTGCGCACGGTGTTGTATGAGGTGACTGTCATTTTTGCAGCACGTGTCAAAACATATCCATAATACAGCAACTCGTGAACATTTTGCATTGAACTGAACAGCTCTGGTGTTGTGTATACAACTCAATTTGATGCATGTATGTACAGGTGCAGGGCTGGTGCAGGGCTGGGCTGCCAGACCTCTGCCTCTCCTTATGTTCGGACCCAGCCATGTAACGGTAGGCTGAGCGAGCACATGGGCATTGCATAGCCCCAGGGTGGCTGGTGCAGAGCTGGTGCAAGTGTCTACAGGGCTGTGCTGTCAGACCCCTGCCCATCCTAATTCTTGGACCCAGGATTGTGACGGTGGGCTGGGCAAGCACACGGCAGGGTGCAAGTGAAAGCACCCAGTTTGGCTGCAACACCCAGTACGGGCCACAGCAGATGGCGGGTGCTCGCTGGGAGGCCGAAGCGCACCCTGCGAAAGGGATTTGGGGGCCTTCCCAGACGAGGCAAGCAAGCATGCCAAGGGCACTCATTGCCGTGCACATGGGGCTGGGCCGCTGCCTCAAGACTATTCAGCTGGTACACCTATAGTCCTCACTGCCCATGCCTGCACTGCCAGGCGTCTCGCTGTGCGCCGCCCCTCTTGGGCGGCCGGTGCTTTTCCTTGAGGAGGCCACACCACGCCCTGCGTATTGTGCTTTGTTACATGCAAGTGAAGATGAAAGCATGATGTGTGCTCACGCTTTTGAGCTGACCATATGCACATGTGGTGTGCTGCTGCAGGATGTCAGCTCTTGCCCGAGATGATCTGCTGCACATTGGAAGGCTGAGCATGCAATGTATGAACATACCCTCATCCGGTACACCACAGCTAACCATTGAACTCCAACTTGAAGTCTGGCTGAATATCAGGCAGGGAGTTCATGAATATGGTGTCCGTGCTGGCAGCTGTGTGTGTGACACGCTGCACGCCCTCAGGCAAACCCTCACTGCTGGACCCACTCCCGCTGCCTCGCCGCGCCTCACGAGGCCGCTCATCTTGCGTCCGCGCCGCTCCCGAGATGTGTGCCTTGAAGTCAAACAGCATGTGATCCAGCCGCGCCTGCAGACCTGGGCTCACAGGTGCATGGCCTCGTGCCTCAGGAGCTTGTGGCAGGGATGCACCAGAGGTCGCAGAAGCTGATGACCTTAGGGGGCCCAAAGCAGGATGCCCCGCGTCCCTCATAGCAGGGTGCCCTGCGCCCCCCATAGCAGGATGCCCCAGGGGCCCCATCGCAGGATGCAGGATTGGCGCGGCTTGGGTGCGCCTCACATGTGGGCCCCGGGATATGGAGAACATCTCAAGAAGTGGGTCGTGCTCTGGGGCAGGCGGTGCAGGGGCGGGGGCAGTGGATATCCTGATGGTGGCGCCGGACTGAGGTGCTGCGCCCCCGTGCTCCACGCGCGGCACATCCGCCACAGGGATGGACGCCAGCAGCTCGTCAGTATCCGCCTCACTCGCGCTCTCACCCCCCACCACAAACATGTCGCCCGCGCCGTCATCGCTGCATGTCGTCACACGCACCTTGCCGGGGCGGGCTGTGCCTGTCTGCTGCTCCAGCGTCCGCACCGTGCTCACAAACAGGCCCTGCGGCTGTGCAGGCAGTGCCTGAGGCGGCCCAGCCAAGCCCTCACCTGCAGGGGCCGCAGCGCGCATCCCTGGAGCAGCGCCATTGCCGCCAGAGCTGCCTGCTGCTGGAAGCTGATGCTGTGCAGGCACCGGCCCTGAAGCAGGGTGGCCCTGGTGGGACATGACAGCCGCATCGCCTGCTGTGGCCAACCTGCTGTACCACTGGCAGCGCAACACATCCAGCTCCTGCAGCTGTGCACGGAGCCGGGCTGCAGGCGACGAGTCTGACTGTTCCCCAACAGAGGCATGTGCGTCAGCTGCACTGTTGTGCAGCGGGGCTGGTGCATGGAGCTGTATCGGGTGCACGGGATGAGCTACATTGGGTGATGCTGCTGCACTGGAAAGTGCAGCTGGGCCCAGGGGGCGTGGTGCGCTGCGTGTGATGCTGAAAGGATCGTCAAGCTCCTCAAGCCCGAACGCAGCCGGCACACCCGGTGACGAGGTGTAGGAGTGTGTGCTGTGTGCTGCATCCATCCCGGGTGCAGGTGACGAATAGGCAGGTGGCTGCGGCGAAGGGGAGCGGCTGCGCTCGCGCTGCACCTCTCGTGTAACCGCCTCTGCACCAGTGGGCTCGGCAGGAGGGCTAGACGGCTGGGGCTCTCTCTCATGTGCAGCAGCAGGTTCCGCACGCTGCGCCGCGTGCGATGTCACATCATGATCCTGCCCAATGTCGTACAGGAGCGTGGCGTGTGGGGGTGTGGACGGTGGTGCCAGCTCCAGCAGCACCTTCACACGCACACGGGTGCCCATGAAGGAGCGGGCTGCTGGGTCCACCATCGTGTATGTGCCGCTCACCCACCGAGCCTGAGCTGCCTGACCATCTGTAGTGCGGCTGCTGGGCACAAGCACCGGGGATAGGTCAAGCTCCACCTGCCCCAGCAGCGTGGTGGACAGCCAGCTGCCTGCTGGTGCTGGGCTGGTGCCCTGCATGGCCTGCTGCCGCTCATGTGCGCGCCACAGGCTGATGAGCAGGGGCACGCGTGACAGGGCACCCACCAGGCGCCCATCACCTGCAACCCAGTGCACACCCACATGCTGCAGCGGGATGGTCAGGGATGACGGTGGGGCGCCCTTCCCACTGTTGCTGTCCCCAGTGACTGCTGTGTGGTGCGCTGTGGTGACCTCGGCCTCAGACCCTGTGCGCATACAGCCGGTGTGTGCAGGCTACAAACATACAGGGCTTTATGATAACATGGAAGCCGTGGAAAGTTAACAGGTCGGTCACACCTACAGGTGCTGGAAAACCTGCGCTGAGCTGGGGCCGTCTTTCAAGATCTGTATGGGGTGCCGCACGGCTGCAGCAATGTACACAAATGCAGGGCATGTACTGCCAAACAGCACACCTGGCAGGCGGTACGTGGCATAGTACTTGTACACCTTGCTTGCATGCCTTGCTGCAGACGCGGTGGCTCCTGGACCACTGAGCGCGAGGGGCACCTGGGCCTGCTCAATGTACAGGGTGAACCGGCACCACTGGCTGTGCAGGCCTTGCGGCAGCTGCGGCCCCGTGAGCACAGAGCTGACTAGGGCCATGTCCGGGTTCAGCGGCTTGGGCAGGGCACTGCACACATCCCGCAGCAGCTGCCCGAGCCGAACCACCTGCTGGGGCGGAGATGGTGCTGCCGTGCACGTATCAATGGGGATGCCATCGATGCGCACGAAGTTGAGTGCGACCTGCACAGCACCAACTGGCTCTCCACGTGCGCTCTTGAGCACGACCCACTGCCGGACACCCTGCGGCCGCAGCAGCAGCTTGCTCAGTGGGATGGACCCACTGCCCAGCAGCACATCTCTGTTGGCAGCCTGGACTCCGTCCACGACTGCCGCTGCGTTGTCGCTGCGCTGCTGCGCAGCCAGTGCTGCAAGGGACCTGCTGGGGTGGTGCCACACCTCCACACACGCGTTGCCTTGGCACATGGCAGTGAGCGTGGCCACATCCAAGCCCACAGACACTTCGCCATGCCACGACCATTGAGGACAGAATGCCTGGGCCTGCGTGGCAGCATCATGATGAATAGAGCACACAAAATAAACAGGTGGTACTGAACGCTTAGTGCACACCATGCATGTGCAAGGAAGACTGGGCAAGGATGCGCTGCGGTACACACCACGCATTTGGAAGCCGGCATGCTGCACCTGCTCAGCAACACCATTCACCTGAAAAGGTGTTCGAAGGGGTGGAAAGCGCCGCTTGAGCTGATCATCAGCAGGGAACAGGCTGAGAGTGGCGTAGGGGTGAGGCCCCAGCTGGTGTGCCCTGCCCATGACTGCAGCTGCCCCACCCAGCCATGCAGACGCCTCTGCTACGGCAGTTTGCAAGCCACAAGCTGCAGCGATATCAACACTGATGGACGCTGGGAGCACTACGGCTGAGGAGCTTGGGGACACCACACCCTTCCCTGGTGTCACACCTGGTGAGCTGGGGGTGACATGAACATCACTGCCTGGATGGGGAAGCTCAGGTAGGTCCTCCACAGCAGCTGGTCCCACCACCACTTGCTCAGCCTGGAGCCGGATCTGGATCACAGGGGCTGTGCCTGGTGGCAGTGCACGCGCCTCACAGCTGGAGGGGTCCACAGCTGCTGGCAGCGACAGGAGCACAGGCGCACCTGGCTGCAACTGCGTGAGCTGCGACAGAGGCAGATGCGCGGTGGCCACGCATGTGTCTGGCCCATCTGCCCACCTGTTCCACACCTGCGAGCACAGAGGTGTCAAGAGGAAATTGCCGAGGTTGGAGCAGTGCACTGGCAGCCACGTGCGCCAATCCACTTGCGCTGTTGTTCATGGCCTTTTTTCCCTGGCTGGATGCAGTGTGAACCAAGCGCACCTCGAACGACAGGTGTGCGGCTGCCCCGTCAGGGTGCCCCGTCAGGATAGCAGGCGAGGGGGCTTGCCCACCAGGCAGCACCACCGAGTGCGTGGCTGTTGCTGCAAAGATGGGTGCGTCACTGGGGGGCACGTCCTCAGTGTAGAGGGCACCAGCCTCGCCCGGGTAGCGGTACTTGGCGTACCGTGCTACGGGCAGCGGGACACCTGCGGCCTCCATGTCCCCTTCACTTGGCAGCGCCATGGCGCCGCACACAGTGACGCGCCACAGGTGCCGCACCAGCACACGCTCCAAGCTGGCTGCTACGTGCACCTGCCCCACAGGCCCCCCACCCGCCTTGAGGCCCAGCACATCCACGACAGGGAAGCTGCCTTCAGCAGATGCACTGCCGCCTGGTCCCAGAGACAGCGGCACCGTTGCCACACCCAGCAACTGCTCTGACCCCTGATTTCCGTTGGCATGCCACACCTCCACCACAACCACAGCTGCGGCAGCTGTGAGGGGGGATGCAGGCGTGTGTGCCTCCAACACGCAGCGGAGCAGTTGTGGTCCAGGGCTGCCAGAGCTGCCTGGCAGAGCCAACAATTGGGAGTGCTGGCCTGCGCAGCACGACGCACGAATCTTGGCACGAACAGTTGCACCTGCATTGAGCTCTGCAAGGCTCAAGCCAAGCACCTGGACGTGGAGTTGGTGCTTGGGTGCTTGCCTTTGTGCAGGCACAGCATCGGGCACATGCTGCAAAGCTGCGTCAGGGCTTCCTGCTGCAGCGGCTGCTGAGTTGATGCCCAGAGCCTGTGCCATGGTGCGGGTGGGAGGGTCAGGGCTCCCTGGTGTAGCGAGCAGGTGCTGACCAGGGCTTGCTGCACCTGTGCTGGCACTTGCTGCACCTGGTGAGGGATGCTGTGGGGACTGGTCCCACACTGCGTGTAGGCTGCGCACTGCAGATGGTTTGTGTGGGGAGGTGTCCGCGCTGGGGCCTCCTGGCACATCACCAGACATGGCCCCAGGGCTGGATTGGCGCTGCCCTTGCTGCTGGCCGTCGAAAAAGAGCTGCTGCAGGAGCTGCTGCTCAGCATATGCAGCAGCATCGCTCCCACTGCTGTCACTGCACGCGTCATCCTCAACCCCAGCAGTGCCTGTGCTGCCTGGGCTTGTGAATGGCTGCCTCATAGGGAGCCCGGCAAAGCGCAGCGCCGGCACCTGCACTGGAGAACCGGCAGGCACACCAGACAAGACAGCCCGTAGCATTGGCTGGTTTGGCAGCGCGGAGCGGTCTGCGTCACGCTGCAGTGCGACGTCCAGCGACTCTTGCAGTTGCTCCGCCATCTGCACCATCTGCTGAAAGGAGGAGATCTGGTCATTCGAGGCACTTGGAGCAGGTGGGGGTTGCGCTGCATCATGATCATCGTGCTGAGCTGCCTGGGGCGGAGGTGCAAGAGGCAGCTCAGCCACGGGATGGACGGGCGGACGAGAGACATCAATATGAGCAGGGCTGACCGACAGCATCGCCTGCCTCTGGTTGAGCTCCACAAAGCGTGGTGGCGCTGCGGGGTGAACCGGCAGCATGGGCATGCGCCCTACCACATCTAATGGTTGCGCGGGTGGCCACTGCTGCGACAGCACTGCCTGAGGCCCGCCTGTGACCGCAGTGACTGGGGCCTGCAGCAGCACTGCAGGTGTGGCCGTGCGATGATCCTGGTCCGCTGCTGCAGCATGCGCAGGCAGCACCACTGTGCGTGCAGGCCGCGCAATGCGCCTTTTCAACCGCTGCAATGCTGCTGCCTTGAGCTGCTCCTCCTCATCTGCTGCTGCCTGCTGGTGTGCTGATGGGTTCAACGTGGTGTCCCCAACAGCTGCTGTATCATCGCCCAGGTGATCACTGTGGGTCTTGGACTTCCCAGTCCATTGGTCCACGAGCTTCAAAAATGCCTTGACATCCTGCATGGAATCCCATCGCATGGGCCATGCGTACTGTCAAAGCCAAGGTCAGGTCCATGCATGTTGTGCGGCTGCATCGCACAAAGCCAACGTGCCACTCGCACCCCTGCACCCGGCTGCGACCAAACCATGAACCACAGCAGGAAAGACACACAGGCGTGCAGCTCACACCTGCAGCTGGACGAGGCAGCCCGGCAACTCGGCCATGTGAGCCAGCAGGACACACAAGTAGCGCAGCAGCTGGCGCTCCATCCTGACTGTGTGCTGCTGGAGCCAAGACACGAGCTGCCGCAACGTCATGGCCCCACGCACACCCTCCGCTGACGATACCAGCAGTGCTGCCTCCAGGGCTCCTATCTGGGTGCTCAGTGCCTCAGCTATCGCACTCAAGCCGGGCAACACATCCTCAAGCTGCTGAGACCTCACACGCAGCCCAGCATCTTGCGCCTGCCTGCACAACAGTCAACAATGCAAGCAGGATGCAGCAGTAGCGTCGCCCTGGCATGTCTCCGTCGCATGAGTGTGTGGCAGGACAAGACAATGCAGGTTGACAGTCGAAGCTGCAGGGCCTGGTCGGCAGATTACCAAGATGAGACCACGTCAGCACCTACTGTCACACACCCAATGGAACACACCTGATGGCAGCGAGCAGCTCATCCAGCGTCATGGGTAGGTCCCCAGCTGGGTCCAACACTGTCTCCAGGTACGCCAGCTGGTCAGTGCGCACGCCCACCAGCAGCACCCTGCGGCCAAGAAAGAGAAGACACCGGACGACGCCAGCTGTGACATCACGCACTGCAACAGAGCACCGTGCATGGTACAGGAACCAGAGCAGTACGGTACATAAGCACAGTACAGTACGGTACAGTATAAAACAGTACAGTACGGACAAGCAGGCATGGAGGGGCATGTGTCAAACCGCAGCATCACGGGTTTAATCGCGCTAAGCCATGTAATGATGAGTACAGTACAGTACAGCGCAGGGCGTCTGTATGTGCAGCTCACACTAATGGCTGTTTGCTGCCATTACGCACTTGTATGCTTGCAGGAGCTTGATGAGGTCGGCCAGGGACCGCTGCGTTCTGCCCCCACCCTCCCAGATCTTGAACACATTGTGGAACGCCTGGAAGTTCCTGCAACAACCAGTACATCAAAAAGCATGCAGGTTGTTTTTGACTGGGAAAGCGTGTCACGCCATGAGCTGGGGATCAGCGTAAGGTCATCACCAGACGTTTGGAAAAGGTAAAACCAGCTCCCAGCTCGCCACTCTGGTCACCCCTAAGAGGACACCTTCCCCACACCCTACCCCCCCCCCCCACACACACACACACACACTCAAAACCATTCCATATCCCCAGGTGTGTGACAAAGTGTATCATGAATCAGGTGTGTGCCCGGCAGCAACACAAAGGTGGGCAAATGCCGGTCCGAGGGAAGCGGCACCACTGAATGCGCCACGTTTGTTCCTGGCGCACCTGCTGATGGACACATGCAGGACCTCTGTCAAGTCCAAGGCCTCCACCACTGGTAGCTCTGACCTAGCGGCCTGCACATCCTCGCTGGGAGGGGGCCCCCATGTCGTGACTGCACCAGGCTGTGGCACACCCTTGTTGGACATGAGCGTCGCCATGTGCTCGTTGAGCTCAAAGGAGCTGGCAGCAGCATTGTAAATGAGCTGCAGGCAGCATAATGACCAGTGTCAGCATATGTTCGTGCCATGGGTTTAGGGTGTGAGCCATTCAGGTACACATGTGTGAATGCCGGGGGGTGCATGCCGTGTGTGCATGCCTTGCAGTACATCATGCATGGATGCCAGATCTGAATGCATGAGCTCCAAACAACACTGCTCACTTCAGTGGTAGCATGCAGCTCCCATGCCGGCTGCGGGGCTGCTCACATGCAGGTACAGACCGCGCAGCATCTCTGCAGCCCTCGCATGGCAGCGCCATGCGCATACGCACCTCCAGATGCACATCCAGGCTGGCCACTCGCTGCCCTGCTGTGTTGATGACTGGGAACGAGCCCACCACTGGGTTGTTGACATCCAGCACGTTCACAGGCACCTGCTAGCAGCATGGGTTTGGGGGGGAGGGTGTGTGGGGCTTGTGTTCATGCTGTTGCTGCCTGGCTTGCCGGTGTGCCTTGGCCGCTTCAGGTATGTGGGCTGGGTGGCTTGGAGTTTCCCGCTATCCTGTTCTGGCCCCTTCTTCCTCCTGTGAAGCAAGCTGCCTCTCTCACCTGCACATGGCCCAGCTCCTCATCGGCCATGAGCTCAATGATCACCAGCCGCAGCTCCGCGCAATCACGCAGGTAGCGCACAATGTACTTGGGCCCACAGCAGACAGGGAAGGACACGGACTCAGCAGCCAACACAGGCAGTGAGACGCCCTCGCCCTGCTGGCCCCACCTGCATGGAAGTCACATGGCACATGGCACAGTCCGAGGCACAGGCGCACCTGTCAAGCACGGGGTGCATGGGGCACATGGTAACATGGCACCGATGCCTCGGGAGCCCTACCAGTGCACGATGGCGTATGGTAATCGAGGAGCCTTCCCGGGCGCTGCCCATTTGAAGTTCCCGAGCGCACACAGCAACTCGCCCTTCGGGACAGCCTGTACCCCGGGGGGTAGCGATGTTACTGTTGCTGATTGCATTAGCTACATTCCTTGCTCGACATCTGCTCAAACTTGTACAGTGCGCATTTTGTTGACTTTCAAACCCTTGTTTGACCCATGCATATGAAATGTTTATTCATCGAGCTTGGCGGTGAATGCTTGACTGCGATCATCCGCATAAAGGAGAGGATGTAGACTGTGCGATGTATGAGTTGTAATGACAGGCTGTTGGCGCTCAGCAGGCACGCCACAACGTGTTCTCACATGCGTCCCAACATCCGTATACCAGTAATGTCGCTCAGCCAGCACGCCTGTACATGTACTGCCGTGGCAACCTTTTGCATGCAGTGGCTGGCAACCTGTTCCCATCAGGTGTATGAGTCCAACACAATGCACTTATGGTAATGCACGCATAGTCAACAGGATGCAGCCAACATAGCAGCTGAGATGGAGCACTCAGAACTCCAGGCTTGCGAGCAGAGTCAGCATGGACAGTGCCATGAGGCCCTGGCCCGTCACATGTGCGCAGTGGGCGAGTGAGAGAGTGGACAGGCGGGACAGGCGGTGCAGTGCAGCCACACCAGCATCTGTGATCTCCGGGCAGCGTGCAAGCCGCAGGCTTGTGAGGCTCGTGATCTGCACGTGCAGAAAGTCGCGGCAAGCGTGCTCGCAGTGCATAGTCTGCATACGCCTCCTTTGCCTCATGTGCCTTGTTCTGTATGATGAGTATGTCACTGCAGCACCCGCATGTGGCCCACCTGCGCGAGATGTGCCACACCCGCATCAGTGAGTTTGATGCATTTGTCCAGGTGCAGGGTGAGTAGGTTCGTCTGCCGCGCCAGAGCAGCCATGGATGTGTCGCTCAGACGCACGCAGCTGTTGAGCTTGAGTGTGGTGAGGGACGGCAGGGAAGCAATAGCTGCCATACAGGTGTCAGTGAGCCTGGAGCAGAGTGACATGTCGAGGCCTGCAGTGCATGCAGAGCAGCAGCATACTGTGCATGGATGACGTATCAGTGGTGTGCGTTTGCAGCGAGCCGTGCTTGCGCGCTGTCCTCCGGTACATTTACCTCCAGCACCACTGTGATTAGGGATGTTACTTGTGAGAGTTTGGTTAATCTCAGGGGATGCACAGCAAGAAGCAGCAGGGAGCAGCAGGCCAGGTGATGCACGCACTAGTCAGCAGTGGCATGCGCTTCAGGTACACAGACCCCACGTCTGTGATGCCAGAGCACTCCGCCAGATCCAGGCGGGTCAGCGACGTCAGCTTGCCTGCGCAGCGGCACCAACAGGTGCAGTGGCATCCAAGGGGCCACGCCATGAATAGTTACCACTGCAAGAGCTTGGAAGCTTGAAGCATCTGTGCCACCGACGACTGTGTCAACAAGTACATGTAGTTTCATCAAAGGCATCATGCCCTGAGCAAACACTCGGAGTACTTGAAAGCGTAAGTATCTGGACCAGCAAGGATGGCACATGGATGACACAACGCAGCACGCCAAACATGCCCAGATGCTGCACGCACCTGACAGAGCCTCCAGCCCAGCATCATCCATGGCACTGCAGCAGACCATGGCCAGCATGCGCACACGCGACGGCGCGACGTCAACACGCTTGTGCCTGCGCTGCAGCACAGCGCCAGTGGGCTGGTGCTCCGGTGCCTGCGCGCCCCATGCGCGGAACCCCGCCCCCGTCAGCCGCACACAGAAGCTGAGGTCAAGCGCCGTGAGACGAGTCAGGGGGGCGATGTGGGCCACACCATAGTCAGTCAGCTCAAATGCTTGCGCCAGGCTGAGGGACACGAGGCTGCGCACACAATGTGCCAGCATGGCGGCCGTGTCATCTGTGACAGCTGCACCACAGCAGCTCAAGTCCAGTGCTGTGAGGCTGGAGCAGCTGCGCAGGCTGTCCAGCCCTGCAGCAGTCAGGCTGTGAGAGGGGCGCTTGAGGGTGAGGGAACAGAGCTCCGGCGCCCAGGCCTGCGTGCAGATGGCTTGCATGCCGCTGTTTCCCATGCCGCTGGCATTCTGCAGGTCCAGTGCTGTGAGTGCAGTGAGGCGCGTGAGCGAGCTCAGGCACAGGCTGCCCTTGAAGGATGTGAGGGTCAAGCTGCGCAGCGTTTTGCCAGTGCGCTGCACCAGCTCCTCCAGGCATGCATCATCCAGCTGGCCCGTCCCTGTGCCTGGCACAGAGCCAAGTGCCAGCACCTGCATGTCGGGCACGTGCTGCTGCGCTCCTAGAGCTCCGTCTTGGCAGCAGCTGTTGCTGCCCGTGCTGCTGGGCGCCAACTCACATCCTTGGCTGCTTGGCCCCAAACCAGGCCCTTGGCTGCTTGGCCCTGACTCAGATGCTGCTTGCTGCTGGGAGCGCGGTGGGGACAGCAGCTGCTGGCATGCAGGCAGCCCGAGCTCCAGTGCTGGGCAGTTGAGCATATCCAACTGGTGCAGGTTCTTCAGGGCCGCAATGGCCGGCAGCACTCTGTTCGTCATTGCGCTGCACCCACGCACGTGCAGGGTGGTGAGTGCGGTCAGCTGCTGCAGCATCCTGATGAGGCCTTCATCGGTCACACCTTCCAGGCAGGACAGGCTCAGGGACTGCAAGCCTGGGTGTGCTGCCCCCAGCGCGATCAGCCCATCATCCGTGACGTTGGCTGCGCCCCCTGCGCCCCCCGCCCGCATGCCCCCCAGTGCTAGGCTGGTGAGGCTGGTCAGGCCGCTGAGGCTGGCCAGTGATGCATCTGTCACAGCCGGCATGGCACTGCCCAGATGCAGCGCCGACAGCGACTTGAGGTTGCTCAGCACGCTGAGGCTGCACAGCCCAACCTCCCCGATGAGTGGGCAACCACTGATATTAAGGGCAGTGAGCGTGCTGTGCACGCCAGCCAAGCCTTTGATCCCTGCGGCAAGCACAGACACGGTCCCTGGTAGGACATTTCATCAACAACCAAGACAGCTGTGCTCACTCTTCAAACTCATGTACAGTACCACATGCCGAAGCTTAAACATAGCTTGCTTGACATGGCCTTAGCAAACAGGGCCAGGGGTGGCGGAAAGCCCAGGCCTGAGGCGTAAGCTCTGG
This sequence comes from Haematococcus sp. NG2, assembly GCA_004335575.1. Classification (NCBI taxonomy): domain Eukaryota; kingdom Viridiplantae; phylum Chlorophyta; class Chlorophyceae; order Chlamydomonadales; family Haematococcaceae; genus Haematococcus; species Haematococcus sp. NG2. The sequence goes on along the minus strand of QAXD01000026.1, from coordinate 312,771 downwards.
CGGGCAAATGGACTGACCTTTGTGTGAGATTTTGAGGCACCATGCCAGCTCCAAGTGTGCCAGGTGCGGCAGGGATGCCAGGAACGACAGGCCCCAGTCACTCACACCCACACACCCAGTCAAGTTGACGCTGGTCAGTGCTGACAGCTGGCTGATGATCTGGATGCCTGCAGGCCAATGTCAATCGCAGCAACTATAATGCCGTGAGTAAGCCGCAGACCACCAGTGTGTTTGACGCAGCATAAGCAGGGCGCACGCCAGCGGTACAGGTGATCCGGCCCATGCAACCTCACACACAGCTCCACTGCTGCACTGCGCCACACACCACCCAATAGAAGACCCACCCAACAAAGGCTGTGTACCGCACCATGGTCTGTGACATGGACGCAGTGCGCCAGCCCCAGAGCTCTGAGCCCCTCCCTCAGATTCCGTGTCTGCTGCAGCTGCCGCAGGTGTGCATCATGGATGTTGGCAGCTACACCCGTGACCGCACAGCCCAAGTCCAGGGATGTGAGGTGTGACAGCCGCTGCAGCTTGAGCAGCTGGGACGCCCTGACGTCCTGCGTGCACATGTGCCCACCATGTGTGCATGGGTGGTTAAGCATAGGTGTATGGAGCGGTACACCTCTCGGATGCATGAGCCTCACAGCCATTACTGGGACCTGTGGTCAATCCAAATTCTCCCTAAGTGTGTCAGTTGTTTCAGACGGGTTATGTTGGATCACAACATCAAACCACCAGTTACTGGTAGCCAGTCATCTTTGTGCAGTGCGAACAAGGTGTGAGAGCCGTTGCCGAGCACAAACGCGTGTACAGCAGGAACAGCATGATCCGGTTCCCCGGGGTTGACCCATCAAAAAGACAAAGATGAGCGCCCTGGAGGCCCTATGCACCAACCCCACTCGCACCTCTATGCAGCAGCTCAAATCCAGAGACTTGATTAGCGGGAACAGCGTGGCTGTTGTGCCCAGATGTAGCCTCCATGGCACCAGACGCGAGACAGACTTGCTGACAGCAGTACGCCATCCACAACAGACCATCCTCAATGTCCTGCACCCATCAAGATCACATGCAGCTGTAACCGGCAGCAACGTGAAGGGGCAAGTCTCGCCTTGCACGCTAGCTCAGCATTTTACAAGCAGCGGGCAAACGACAGCAACTGCCAAAACGAGGAACGCTCAGGAGCACGTGGTTTCTGACTGGGCAGTGACCACCCACCCTGCATCTGCCGGCCCTAAGTAGCCCAGCACTTCACACAGCACCTCGTCCGGGAGGTGCTGCCACATACTGGGCACCTCCACGCCATTTGTGTGTGATGGGGGCATGGTTTGAGGCGCAGCCTCAGTGCTGCTCGTGATGGGGGCTGGGGCTCTGGCTGGCGCTGGCTGTTGCATGACTGAGGGTTGCTGCCGCTGCACACGGTGCATTTGTGTGGTGGTCGAGCTTCCCATGCGTGCGGGAGCAGGGGTGCTGACCTGTCCAGCAGCCTTGGGCGGCTCTCCATCATGCCTGCAGCAGCATTCATTGATACAACCCCAAGGAAAGTCATCCAGGCGCTCCAACGTGTTCCACAACACCTGATGACGCCATCACAACCGCATCTTCTTGGCACCCCATCTCACATGTGCTCAGGGCCGCACCTGTGCACTGTCTGCATGGTCACCACTGCCAGCAGCCCCAGTGCGGATGACACCAGGGCCAGCAGGAGCGCAGGCTGCACGCACACCGCAAGGGGGTAATGTGCATGGAGGTGCCTGTGCCAGGTGTGCGTCATGCTGCATGCTGTCACTACTCACACACCTCTGTTGGATCCACATGCAGGCGCTGCGTAATCTGTGACAAGACAGCTAAAGCTACTGACAGCACCAGTAAAGCCACTGTCTGCACATTTCTTGTGCCTGTGACCACTGCCACCAGCGCAAACGACAAGAACCCTAGCGATGTGATCTCGAAGGCTTCGTGAACGTATGAGGCATTGATTTTCATATCGCCAGCTTTGCTTCACAGCGTCATGGCTGAAACGAGTCCTGCTTCGCTAGCCATCACTGCAATCATCGTGCACGTCACATCACATAATGGCCAATCCGGTGGAGCTCGTGCGTTTATGCTCTGGCTGTTACTTTAGCATCAGGCTCGGCTGCCACACCTCGCCCGTGGTTGGCAGTACATGATGATACTGGTGCGGATGGAAGATTCCTTAAAAAAACAACTTGCAGAACTATGGGTTGAGGCGTTCAGTGGTGGCTCATAAGCAATGGCGAGGGCAGCAGTACACAGTAGTGTGGGTGCTTGACCTGCGTTGCGCTGCCGTCACCCACCCACCTGGACATGTCCCTGTTTGCTGTGTCACTACGAGCACTGAGTGTGGATGGGTGCAGGCAGCTGCCATGCCTATTTGACCTGTTTCATGTGGCCCCTTAGTGCCAGTGGTCGTGGCAGTACTGCACGGCTGCACCCCCCCTCATTTACGCGCGTGTTTTGCACAGGTTGAACAATACTAGGATAGGCAAGGATGTGCCAGGTAGCAGAGGGGTTCGCCACAGATGATGGGATGGCCGGGTAGTGGGTGGGTACACCGCTGCATGTGCTCAGACTGTCGGTTGTAGTGTGGGTCGGGATGAGGCATGGACTTGCCTAATGTGATGCATGAGGTTTGTGGTGATGCACACGCTGCGCACATGGGCAAACGCATTGTTGAGCAGCACTGTGTTCCCATCTGCGCTGTAAGTGTGCAGCTGAAGAAGTTGAGCACAGGAGCGCTCAAAGCCTGAACATCGAGCTGGCTGTCAGATTGACAAATGTGCCGAGTACCGCAGCCTTTACAGTGCGTGAAATTACGTGTGTTTCCGTGCCAAAAAATTGTAAAATGTGTACAACAAATGCATTGATTCATCTTCTGTGCAGATCACTGTACTGGGTCCGGCAAAACTGTCCTGAGCACCACACTACAGCTTGGCGAAGCTCCTTCACGCGCTCTTGCCATTCTTCAAGTTCTCTCCACCTGCATGATGTGAAGCTAGCGGCAGTGCATGAGTGGAGGCGGCAGTGGACACCCACCTGCTGATTGTACAGAATGCACACAGTCCAGTACTGTAGAGAGACAGCATGGAAGCCCATGCAGCACCGCACTGCTCACTCACCCTTGATGACCTTGATGTACTCAATCTTGTCACCAACCTGGTGCGGGCGCAACACAATTCAATCATCATCACAATCCAATCATGCGCACGGCGTGTGGCCCGCCTTTCGTAGTTGTGCAAGCTGCTGCTGCCAGCGCCACTTGCACCACAAGCACACAATCTACACACAGCCCAGAGTTTCAGAACTCCCACCGACACTAGAGCAAGATGATAGCGGGCCCCTGATTGTTTTTGTGCGCATGACATACCTTCATCTGGCCCAGGTAATCCTGGCCGTTGACCGCATAGCCAAACACAGCGAAGCGGCCGTCCAGCAGGTTGGCGCCTGAGGGTGTAAGCTCGCTCTCCTTGAGCAGGAAGAACACCTGGAGACACAGGTGCCAGCCGCATCATCACGCGTCATACAACGAGATGACAGCACATGGCAGGTGTTCTCAGTATGCATATGGTATATCTGTGGTACGCAGTATGCAGTGCACCGTGTGCAGGGCGCAGTGTGCGGCCCACATGTTAGGCGAGGCAGCACTCAGACTCATGGCCGCACAGCCAAAGTGCCAGCAATCATAGAGGCCACTCAGCACCTGGGAGGATGCCGAGTTGTTCTCAAACTCGTTGCGCGCCCACGCCAGCGTGCCGTACGCGTTGAAGGGCAGCACAGGCTGCTCGTTCACGCGGCCCAGGTCCTCCAGGGACAGGTCATACACGGGCTCCTTGTCCCCGACCACACGGATCTCAATGGGGATGCGGCGGATCTCCCCAGTCTCGGGGTCCTTGAACGAGTCCTCCGGGCCATCAGGGTCGCCGGTCTGCACCACGAACCCATCCGCGCGCTGGATCTCCATGCCGTTGTAGAACCCGCGGTTCACGAGGTCCAGGAAGTTGCCGGCCGAGATGGGCGCGTTGTAGCCGTCCAGGACCAGTGTGAGCACCACGTCCTGGGGCCCCTCAGGGGTCTCATTCAGGTGCACCTTCATCTCCAGCGTGGCGCGGCCCTGGTGAGTGGAGGCGAGCGGGGGGTGATGGTACGGTGAGTGAGGGGCATCAGGATGATAATGCTGATGGTGCGCGGCACGAGCAGCGCGCGAAACGATGGTGCGTGGAATGGCGGTGCAGGCATGGGCAGCGCGTGAAATGGCGGTGCATGGCTGATGGTGGGAGGCATGAGCAGCGCAGCAGGGGTGCAGGAAGCGTGTGACAGCGCACAACATGCAGCACAGGGCAAACCATGCAGGTGCAACTCCTGGTGCAAAGTCCTTGCAGGGCTTCTCTGAACTGCCCACCTGCTACCATAGCACTGTCCCCAGCAACCTATTAGTATCTATCGAGCCTTGTAAGCAACGCAGCAAGCGTAATCCTGTCTCCCAGTAACCCTGCCTCCCAGAAACTCAATCCCCCTCATCTTCTCCGTACCAGCAGCTGCGGCAGGTTGCTGTACTCCTTGGGAATCTGGAAGGGGAAGCCCTTCACCATCGACTCCTCAATCACGCCCACATAGGATAGAGCCTCACGCTCCTTCAGGGGCACCTGTGGGATGCAAGCAGCATGCATGACACCACAGCATCGGCTTGGCATCTCCTGTGCTTCCTGCACAATGTGCTATGCAATTAAGCAGGGATGGACCCGTAGGTGGCCATGAAGGGTCTGCAACCTTTGCATGCAGCCTCCAGCCCCCAATGCTCCTATGCACAGCATTCCCATGAAGGTCGTAACCGTGTGCACAGCATGTGCATCACAGCGTAAGGTACGCTGTGTGGCCCCGGCGAAGGGAGCCTGCCAGAAGCTGTGCGACATGTCAACATGCTGCAGGAAGCCCAGAGGTGCTTGGCAGCACACAACGCTATGCAAGGCGGTGCACCGTCGTGAACTTTGACTGCATTTGGTTAGAAGTTGACAAGTGCTGCTGGAACACCATGCCCTCATCCTGCAACCACTTGAGCTGATTGAAGCCATGCCCTCAACATGCAGCACACCCACCGCCTGCTTGTCCTTAGCATCAATCAGTGCCACAAACTCCTCCAGCGATTTCTCCAGGGAGGCAATGGCAGCCAGGCCATCAGCCTTCTTGTCAGGTGCGAAGTCCCTGATGATGGCATCCTTCTGCTTGCTCAGAGTGGACCGCGCGTTGTTCACCGCCTGTGCGCAGGATGCACACCAGCGTGGCAACTTGCCAGATCAGCGCACATCTGCCGATCTGATCTCAAGTGCCCCTTGCCTGCCGCTGGTGCTGCATCTGGCTGACGTGACTGTCTGCCTCGTGCCGACCTTGTCCAGACTATGTTATGATCATTTCCGTTCTTCTTGATAGCTCACACTACGGTGTCACTGCTCTGTTGGCACACTGCTGCATGTACCGGCAATACACTGCGGCACTCAAGCTGTCATGTGTGACATACCCGGGCAACAGGGCCCAGAGACTTGGACCCAGGGATGCGCAGAGACGCGCTGATGCTCTCCAGATCACGCTGCATGTGGTGCAGCCACAAAACAAAGGGGTCAAGGCGCGCAAAACTGGTCCCTCACATGTGTGGATGAACGTGCCATGCAGTGTGTGGTCCATGCAGATGAGGTTGTCATGAAGTTCCCACGGTCACCTGGATCTCGCGGATGGGCTTGTTTTCAATCGGCAAGGCGTAGCGCAGAATGGTCTGCGCATTCTTGATGGGATCTCCGGCGGTCAATTTGGCATCCGCAGGAGGAGCAAACTGCATCACGATACCACCAATTTTCAGTCAACATGTGCCGCAGCTTCCGATCAAGGCAATCGCAAGCTGTTGATGCTGACACAGACCTGGAGACCCAGTGCGCTGAGGCCCACCACAGCACCAGTGGCGAGGCCCAGCGCGGTCTTGCTGAACCAGTTCTGAACGGCAGGGGCCTGCGAGAAGCACTCGAATTTCATGAACTGTCCAGCTCCACTCAAAACCCCGGAATATCTCCAATGCCTCACAACTCCACCTGCTCATCCTGGTTCCAGGCACGCGCCACTGTAAGCGTGCGCTGTGTGAAGGGCTTGCACCTGCGGGCGTGGCCCGCCTGAGCGCAAGGCTTTGTGTTGCCCAGCTGAGCAAGCCTCATGGTCATTTTCACTCAAGAATTCTGACGCACACACGCGCGGGTAGGCCGGTCATCAGAAGCTTTGCAGTACTGCCACTGCGTGTACTGCTGGTCACGAGATTGGCCAGTGAGGCGAGATTCACCGCCCACCACTCTCTGCACGAAGGCCCCTGCGGCTGGCATACTGCGCCCACTGGTCTGCACTAACGGCATGACAGTGCCCAAAATGCTGGCTGGACCTGCATGACCGCTCGGGAATTGAGTGCAGGCAGGAATTGAGTACAGAAGTGCACACTGTTCGTGACATGATTGTGGTCCATAGCCATGCCCGTCAGCAGTGCCTGCCTGCCTGCCTGCCTGCCTGCCTGCCTGCCTGCCTGCCTGCCTGCCTGCCTGCCTGCCTGCCTGCCTCACCATATTTCACATACATCATCCTGCCCCTTGCAGTTCCCGTTGGCCACAAGTACCTGGTTCTCATCTGTAGTTGTCTTACTGATGCAGTGTCTTACTGCTGTACAACAGTACCAACAGCATACCAGTCTACACACACCGTACCGCGCCCCTCCTATACCTCCACCCTACAACATACCATATATGGAAAGACGCACACCTTACATACAATAATCCCCTTGACATACAGTAGCATATTGGTCTGGGGCTCGCAACAACACGCAGCGCATGGTGCTGTTCAGAACAGGCTGTGCCAGGCTGGCATCCAGATGCTGGTGAGATACCAGCTGTCGGTAGCATGATTGCTCGCGCTCAGTACCAACAATGGTGGGCTGCCCTGCACAGGTGCCAGGCTGGCATGATTGGCTGGCATGATTGCCTCACGTCACCTCACCTGAGGTTGTGGATACTCACGCGAGCCATGTAGTGAGCAGCTATTGTGATGTGAGCATTATCGCAATGTCACTAGGCCGCAGACCCCCCAGGCGAGTCAGTTGCCAACCCTAGCCTAAACCCTGAACCCTAAACGCTACATGAATCCGTCATCTTAATCAAGTAACAGAGCCGTGAACATCATACCTGTCACCCGGGATCCATGTTAGCAGCCGCGGTCTCTAGCCTTTGGTTGGAACAAACGCTGATGGATGCTACTGCGTGGTATCAATTAACGCGGGATTTATGAACGAGATCGCATTACGCTGGCATTGAAGGCCGTTCATCACGTTTGAATTTGCACTCATAGTAACTTTTGGATCTTGTTGGATCTTCTATGGAGGTAGCAGGTGGGGTGCATGCAACCCTTCGACTTGACACAAGCCTGGGCCTGCTGCAGAGCAGGGGTTTACCCCAGGCATGTCTGGGCGGCCTCCTCATGCCATTGGCATGCGTTGCAGCATGGAGCCATGGCGAGCTGCAACTCCCATGCACGCCATGCATTTGCAGGTGTGTTCCATTGCTGGGGGCAGCTGCCAGCTGAGTTGCAGCATGCAGTGGGTGCAGCCACCCTGACCAGCTGCCCGAGGCTGCCCTGCGCCAGTGCTGCTGGTGATGCGGGTCAACCCTCCATCCCAGGCCCTGAGACCAACACAGCAGCTGCTGCACGTGCCGCGTGCCGTGCGCTGAGAGATGGTGTGAACGCAGCAGCCACTGGGCTGACGCTGACGCTGCACACGGGTGATGCACTTGGCTGGCTGCGGTCGTCCCGCTTCCCTCGCCTGCGCAGGCTGCACGTGCGTGTCAGACGAGGTGATGTGCACCTGGGTGATGCACCTCCCAGCCTGACTGAGTTACATGTGCATTGTGCAATCTTACTGGGGTCGGCTAATCTGGCCCACCGCTGCAACCCTGGGCCGCCTCAGCGTGCTTGAGCTGCACGGCTTGGCTTTGGAACCTAACTTTGACTGCAGCCAGCTCCCTGCACTGGAACGGCTGGTGTTGCGCTGCAGTGGCAGCGTAGCACGAGTGCAGCACCTGGGCAGCTGCACACACCTGCAGCACCTGGACCTATCATGGTGCAGCAAGCTGCGTCACGGGCTGGACGCGGGGGCCCTGTCGCAGCTGTCCCAGCTCACGTACCTGAGCTGTGCCTACACGGAAGTGGAGGCACTCCCTGTGCCCTGCCTACCTCCCTGCTTGGTGCACCTGGATGTGACCAGCAATGGCCACCCTGGGAATTACAACCTGCAGCTGGACCTGTTCCTGCCAGGGGCACACCCACGCACAGCCCTCACATATTTGGGGGTGCGCAGTGGCGGGCGGGCTGGACCTGTGCACCGCGGCTGGGACCTGGCAGCTGTGCCCAACCTGCGGCACCTGGATCTCTCATACCAAGAACCCCTTGCTCCAGGTGCAGTGCTGGATCTGCGCCCCGTGCCCCATCTGACATTCCTACAAGCACGAGGGGCATGTTTGTTGGGGCCAGCCATGGACTTGACCCCAGTGGGGGCGTCCCTGGTGCACCTGGATGTCAGCGGCACACCCCTGGAGCAGCTGACCTTGCAAGGGTGTGGGGTGCTGCAAACGCTATGCACTGATGAGTGCCTGCTGCTACGCGAGCTGGACGTCTCTGCATGTGTCGCCTTGCAGTACTTGTGGTGCCCAGACTGTCCAGATCTGCTCAGCTTGCACCTACCAGCCACTGCAGCAGCTGCCAGCGGCCTGACCCTCCTCGACGTCAGTAACTGCACCCAGCTCGGAAACCTCCCACACAGCCTGCAGGCCTGCACCTCACTGCAGGTGCTGCGTCTCGGTTACATGCCCATCACCCACCTGGATGTGTCACCATTCGCCGCGTCCCTACAAGAACTGTACATTGCAGGGTGCGAGCGGCTGGCAGGCACACTGGACCTGCGTGGCTGCACAGCCCTCACCAAACTGGATGCTCAGAGCACTGGTCTGTCTGAGGTCAATGTGAGCGAGTGCAAGGCGCTGCGGGTTGTGCGCGGGAATGGTGCAGGTTTGTCTGTGCTGGGGTCGCCGCCAGGTGTGCAAGTTGTGTTAGACTGGTAGGCAGGCGCAACCCGGTGTTGCCATGTGCTGTATGATGTGCACTCACTGCGCTGCCGGGGGGTGTGGTGTGAGGGGGGTGTGACCTTACCATGCACAGGTAGCCGCACACATACATGACGGGGGTGCACACCAAGGGCGTGAACACTGATGGAACCAGATGTGTGTGAGGTGCGTGGCTGAGGCGCAGGACGCTGTGAATGGATGGGCAGTGGGGGTGTGACACGTACGGCCTGCGACTGGCCAGGATGCTGGGGTGTATGTGAGCCAGGCGGTGGAGTGTGATCTGCGTGCACCTGGGTGCAAGGGTGTACGTTGGCACACCCAAGCGGCAGGTGCGTGCATGCGGCGTCAAATTGAAAGGACAGTAAAATTAGAATAATGAGCGTGCGTGATGTGGCCGCGCAGACAGCAGCAGTGAGCAACTGCGGCTGAGTGTGCCATGCAAATGCCAGGAGTCACAGACATGGCTTCAGCCTTCACTGCAGCGGCTTCTCATTACATGCACGCAGCAGCTGCCTTGGGAACACAGCTGGCGCTGCTGTCTGCACGCATACTTATCAGCGTGTCAGTGGTGGTTGTTACTGCTGCGTGAACTTGTGCTGCAAAGCAGTTGTGGGGCGTGCACATTCATGGACAACTGTGTGTGCGGTTACTACTGCAGCCAGAGACTGGCAGCCAGGCATGCTGTTGGCGCTCACCATTCGTGAGGACAGCAGAATGGAATTGGGCTGTGTGAACGCATCAATTCAATGAAAGCAGCTCCCATAGTTGGCCGCCTTCACCATTGCCATGTGCCATTGAGCATGCATGCTCCACGTTGGAAGAATGCGCTGCTGGGGGATGCAACCTCCAGCGGGAAAAAGATGCTGCTGGCCAGGGGATTGAATTCCTGCTGCTCTAAGATGTAGCTGTAGATGTAGCTGTTGCCTTTGCGGTGTGTGCTTCTCACAGGTGCCAGTGGGGCGGCTCGCAGTGTTCAGGGCTATTTTCTAGGCATCTAGGTGTTTGGCTAATGACTGTCAGGCTCCGGCATGCAGAAACATCTGTGAAACGCCGTGTTATTATTTATAATATGCTGTAAGATGCTCAGACAACAGTATAGCTGCACAGGAATTTCATTCAGGGTCATCGAGGGTTAGTCACGTGTAAGCTCGGTATTCGGGACTGCTTGTGAGTGGCCCTGGAGGTAGTGTTTGCGAATGGTCATAAATGTGGCTTGACTTTCACACAGTGGTAATGCACGAGAGTGGGGATGGGGCAGTGCGGCATGCTGCTTCCCTGCGCAACTATGATGGTCAGCGGGCAATTGCGTGCAAGCTCGGTGCTGCTGCCCACGTGCATAATTTCGCGTGTAAGCTCGGTAGTCGGGACTGTGCGGGGATTCTTTGGGAGTGGGAGGGGATTGGTGGGAAGTGTGATGCCCTGAAGGTTTTGTACTGCCTGTGCAGCATGTGGGGCATGGGCCTGATGAGCCTTTGAGCGGCTGCGCACGTGGCGTCCTACCAACACGTCAGTTGTACCGCAGCTCGGACTGGCATCTTACCTGAGGCCGCAGCTCGTGTTGACCGCCTCCAAATAACACACTGTCATGCCTGCTGGTGCTGTACTGCCTGTGCAGCATGTGGGGCATGGGCCTGACGAGCCTTGAGCGGCTGCGCACGTGGCGTCCTACCAACACGTCAGTTGTAC
>QAXD01000026.1:283553-300411 GCA_004335575.1 Haematococcus sp. NG2 | reverse complement strand
TGCTGCATGTGCGGCATGGGCCTGACGAGCCTTGAGCGGCTGCGCACATGGCGTCCTACAAACACGTCAGTTGTACAGCAGCTCGGACTGGCATCTTACCTGAGGCCGCAGCTCGCGTTGACCGCCTCAGGAAAACACACCTGCGTGCGGTTGTTGGGGATCAGGAGGGAGTGTGGAAGTGATGGGTGAGGAGCGCGTGTCCAGTGTCTGGGTGATCTGTTCTGAGTGCACGGTGTGTGCGCGGTGTATGTGCGGTCTGCGGTGTATGGGGTGCGCAATGTGTCAGATGTGTGCGCATTGTCTCATGACTGTGTGCGGATTGTCCAGTGATTGTGTGCGGATAGTGTGTGTTACTGGGGGTGTTTGTGCCAGTTCCTGTTCAGTTGTTGTGGTGCGCAACGTCGGTATTGGTGCTGCTGATGTGTGCGGTGTGATGGGGTATGGGTGTGTGGATCGTCGGGTGCATGGGGTATAGGGGGTTGTATAGGTGGACAGTGGACGGACAAATGTGCACTATTGTGGTGTGCATTGTCGGCATCAATCCTGAGTATTCGAACGGTCCATGTGCGGCTCGCGCGCCGTTTTCGCCGGAGTTCAGCATCTGTGAATCGGTGCCATTGTCGGTGGGTGTCAGCCTTTGTCTGCTTGTGACCCTGCAAGCAGCTGGAAGCTGGGATATGCCGATGTCACTTGCATCACAAGTGTAGGAGCTGCATTGGGCATGCAATGATCAGGGAGCCTTGCACAGCAGCAATGCCTGCTGCATAGTATCATGCTCTCGCACGCTGTGGACTGTGGGTGCTGCTGGCGCACAAGCCTGGGCTGCAAATGAGCGGTAGAGCAGGTGCAGGCAGTGGTAAGTATGCACCCATCACAAAAAAAAACCAAAAAAGTATGCACTATCCACCTACCAGCCTCTACAAGGTCCAGTAACAAGTCAAGGTGCTAGATACAGGTGCACTACTTGTAAGTGTCAGCTCAGGTGTCAGAGAGGCTTGTTCAGTGCTGGACGCTCCCTGAAGCACTTTGCTGTCCAACAACAGCTCGAGTAGCCAGCTAGCCCTGCCCCAGCCCTGCCACTCGCTCAACAAATGTTTCCAAATCGTCTTCTTCGCAGCTACACGACCTGAGTCATGATAAACATGCCGAAACGTGTGCCACAGCACAACGTGTGCCACATCCATGCAAGTGTGGCGAAGCTCGTGACGAGAGCTCGTGCCCCCTGTCCTTGGTTCATTTCTAGTAGTTGACGAACAGGATTGATACATCAATCTGGCCAAATTTCAAAGGCTGCAGCTGGCAAACCTTTCCTGTGCCTTGATCCTCTTCGCCCTGACAACCGCGATTATTATAGTTGCGATTATCTGACGAAACTGGGTGCCAAGCAGACGAAGGTATGCATGCGTTTCTTGCTGTCGCCCCACGTACTGTGTGGCAAAGGTCTCCCATATTCTTGAAGAGGATGCAAAGTAGCAAGCGGCGGGACTCTCAGCATGCATGCTCGGTTTTCATGGTGCTTCTCCTTCGGCATGGTGTGGCCATGTGGCTGTCAGCCATGCTGTGAGCTGTGGGCACCAGCATGCTGAATCGTCACTGTGCCCATGGTGCAACACACAGCAGGTGTGGGACACGGCAACCATGGCAAGCACAGGGGAGGAGCTTGCAATCCTTGGTGGTGGCTGCTTCTGGTGTGTGCTGGCAAGTGGCAGCGTGCATGTGACTGCTGCAGCAGGAGGTGGCAAGAAGATGCTTCTGCAGCAGATGAGAAGCAGGCTATAAACACAGGTCTGGATGAGATCTCACTGCAGGTGTGTCGCTGCTTTGCAGGTGCATCGAGGCTGTGTACAATCAAATCAAGGGGGTGAACAGTGCGCTGAGCGGCTACGCCGGTGGACATGTAGAGAACCCGACATATGAGCAGGTCTGCACAGCAGTGTCCAGTGCTGTCTGTGCCACTTGGAACTTTGCAGTCTGTCCCACTGCAGTGACTGCTGCCGATGCTGCAGCTGTGAGCCCATCAGGTCCTTGGGCATGCACACATGGCCAACCGGTGTTGGAGGGAATCATGCTTGGGCCGAACCTCACCTGCCATGCTTGCTTGTTGCAGCACTGAGTGCAACTGCAGCTGCACCCGATCATCAAGCTAATGCTACTTCGGTTCATACTTCACCTGCACGACAGCATCATGACAGCGTGCAAAGTGTGGTGATGGTTGCACGTGTTCCTTGCTTCCTTCAGGTGTGCAGCAAGGACACAGGGCATGCAGAGGTGGTGGCAGTCAAGTTTGATTCATCTGTCATCGCGTACAAGACAATCCTGGAGGTGTTCTTCACGCTGCACGACCCCACCACGCTCAACAGGTGCGTGATGCTGCTGCGTGCGGAGCGATGTGCGCAGGATCCTGCGTGCCACGCACCCAGCTCAATGGCAGTGGCCTGTGGGTCCACACATGGCTCCATCATGCATGGTCCTAGTCCGGACGAACCACAATTCGAGCGTCCCAAGGGACTGCTTCACCATTCCCCTGCCATGTGAGCGTCGTGGTGGCCTGCTCAAATTGCTTTGCACCGCTTCTGTTCCTGTACTGCAGGCAAGGCAATGATGTGGGGCCACAGTACCGCTCCATCATCATGTACACCTCTGACCAGCAGAAACAGGTGCGGATGGGAGGCATGCACGTGCCCATGCCCAACCACCTCGTACCCTGAATGGTCATGCTGTACTGCTTCCGTTGCAACTGCTAGGAACAGGATGGATTCAGTGTGGCGACCCTGTTGTAGTAATGGGCTTCACCTGTGATCGACATGCCCTACCTGTGACATAAATAGGTGGCTGAGGAGGTGATGCGTGAGGTGACCGAGGAAAAGCTGTACCCCAACCCACTGGTGACGGAGCTAGTACCTGCTTCCAAGTTCTACGAGGCAGAGAAGTACCATCAGCGCTATTATGAGAACAACCCCAACCAGGGCTACTGCTCGTATGTGGTTGGGCCCAAGGTATGCAACAATATACTACCTTTGGTTGATGGGCACAGTGACATCAAGGACGCATGCAAGTGCATGTGATAAAACACGAGGGTGATTTTGGGTGAATCGTTGTATGCACGCAAGCTCAAACAGCTCACATGTTAGCACACGCTGTGCAGTCGCTGAACACGGCGTGCTGCATGGCGTGCGTGCGGGGCTGTTGACATGCATGAATGCATGATGCATCTCACGGCTGTGGTTTGGGCAGCTGCACATGGCACAACTGAAGGGGGCGGATTGCAAGTCCTGATACATAGCTACACACTCGCCCACACGCAGGTGGCCAAGTTCAGGGCCAAGTGGGCGCAGCTGCTGAAGTGAGGCGGCCACTGCTGGTTCCAAAGCTGCAGGGCGCCAGCTAATACCTGGGACATGAGTGTTCGCTGCAGTCCACAGACGCACAGAGGCAGAGGCTGCTGGTTTCTATGTACTGCTGTGTGACCCAAGTCCAGTCAATGTGTTGTGCGATCATGTGCATCCACATCACCTAGAGCCACCTAGACATCTCACAAAAGTGCCTTGTGTTGTTAATCTGCAGAGTTCAACATCGTGCTGCCCCAGCAGCTTGCTGGTCGTGCAAGGGCAACTGGCATAACTGTGCAGAAGCGGACATCCATGTGTGTTGTATTTTATGAATTCCAGAGCATGTAGGGAATGAACCTTATCAAAGATGCTGGTGCTTCGACTGCCAGACGGCTTTGTGCTTCAGACTGACTGTACTGCCATCAACCCTAGGGTTCCCATGCGAGGTTTCCTGTGCACCACGACCCAGTGCGATGATGTTATGCTTCGTTGCCAGTGCAGCTACTTGACTGCTCAGAACTGCAGAAGCTGCGCGAGGGCGATCCTCGCATCAGGTTTACAATCCTTTAGGTGGAATTATAAATACATCCACAGGCACGAGCTTCGTTGCAGCGCTGTACCTAGGGTAGTGTTTGTGCCGTAGGCTTTCATATACCAGAGATGGGGTGTGCACAGTCCTCAAACCGCGCACCTTCTAGCGATCCAAAAGGGTCCGCATGCAACGTGCAACAGACGCAGCAGCAGCAAGAAAAGAAGGCCACGGTTTTGACGCAGGTCTTGACAGCACAGGTAACCACAGCAGCTGGTGCCATATGAACTGCGCGTGTCCATGTTTGATAAAAAAAAGCCGTGCCCTTAAGCACAGATGTCTGTGGGCGAGAACTTGGACGAGAAGCAAAAGCACAGCGAGCTGATTGAACGTGCACTGGCATCCGCGCGAGAGGTGAGAGGCGTGCGATGTGAAAATTCATTGCTGTGTTTCCAGCTAGCACACCGCATGCAAGCGGGACGCACATGTGCAGCCTGACTGCATGTGAACCGATGCCATGAACATACATGTGCTTGCAGGAGCTAGTCCGGGCCAAGGAAAGGTCAGCAGAGTCTGTGTGGTGGACTTTCCAGCACTTTGCACCATCCACAGCGTGGTGGCCACGTTCGTGTGTGCCCGCACACGCACATGTCCGCTATTCATACTGCATGGTGGTGTGCTCGCTTGTGGTGCAGGTGGTTTTGGGACTACTACACATATGAAGAGGTGTGTGAGCTGCTTGTTGTAAAACACCTGAAACACGCATGACCACGCAAAGCCCAGGTATATGGGGTTTAGGCTTCAGCGTTAGGGTATAGGGTTCAGGGTTTAAACGTCCATCCTGAACCCTAACAACTTGTTATGCCTTTGGTGCATTGCAACATGTGCGACCATCTATAGGAGCTGCTGGGACGTGGCGCGTTTGCACGCGTGTACAGAGGGGAGTGCAAGGCAACCAAAAGGGTGGTGGCCATCAAGCTGATCCCACGTGACAACGCCAAGTTCTTTGAGCGTCAGAAGCGCGGTGTGATTGCCTCTGCATGTTAACAGTGTTATTTTCATTATTATTATGTTAAAAGTGACAATGCACCAGATCGCGCGCAAATCCACGTTATGACCTCCAGGCTTCATGACCAGGGGGGTTGAGGCTCAGGTTTAGGTTCTGGGATCTGAACCTGACATGGCCCATTCGTGTTAGTTGCCATGTGCACCTGCCCCTCGCCTGCGTCGATCAGTTAATGCAGCGGGCCAGAGACAGCACAATCCTGGTGTGCACGCACCTGCAGGCATGCCAATGGTGATGATGCAATGCTGTCTGATACTGCGCAGGTATGGTGAACAAAGTGAGCACGATGAGGACTCTGAGCGGGCATCGCAACATGGTGCAGCTGATTGACATTTTTGAGGAGCCGGAGGGCTACTACATTGTGTTGGAGTACATGAACGCGTTGCCTCTGTTGGATGCCATCGTGCGCAAGGTGGGCACTGGGCAGGGACATGTCACACCTATGCACTCTGCAGTTGATGTGCCGCAGCTAACCTGAGCTGTGCTGGCCCTCACATGTATCATGTATATCTGTCCAACAACAACAGCAACAAACAAATGAACAGGCAAGTACTGTCCTTGGCCCTCGTCATGGGCCACTTTGCCGCATCCCCCATGGGTTCCATTTAGTAATAATAATAACACGGCGTTTCACAGATGTTTCTGCATGGGTTCTATTGACACCGCACATCACCATCATGCGCACCGCGCATTGCTGCCCCTCTTCATCACACAGGGCCACTTTTCAGAGCGTGCGGCAGCACACGTGATGCGGCAGCTGCTGCAGTTCATGGCGTACATGCACGCCAAGTCCATCGTGCACAGGTGCGCATGTCAAGGATAAACAGCACAGCTACATACTGAGTGTGGTGTTTCAGTGCGAGGTTGGCACACGTCACCTGCACCAGCGGCCGATGAGCCGTCACCATCAGGCCCCAAGGATTCAGACTCCACAGCCCATACACTGTCATTTCTACGACAATTGTACACGCTGCTTTCACTTGCAGTAAACATTTCATTCATACACCTGCAGGCTTGCCACTGCCTTGCCTCGAAAGCCAACCCTTGCATTCAGTGAACCGCTGGGCTTACTCTTCCTGAACTTTTATTCTTTGCTCCCAACAGGGACATCAAGCCTGAGAACCTGTTGCTTTTCAAGCCACGTGGCGCGATCCCGCCCAGCGGCACCAGCTCTGCTGAGGACAAACCGCCAGACGGCAGCTCTGGGGACAACAACAACGGCAACACCAATGGTACATACCAGACGTATGGGCGACAGATGTCGTGCACTGGCGAGCAGCTGTGGTCACCTGCTGAGCACTTGACTGAGAAGCAGGCGGCAGAAATGGATGAGGCGGTGTGGGCGGATGTGCCAGATGGGCTGCGGCTGAAGGTGCGCTGCTGCGCCGTCTTGCCCTGATTTGGGCCCTGGTCGTGACGTGTGCTCGTGCGCCTGCCTGGAACTGCTGTGTACTGTGTACTGTGCACTGCGTACAACCCCATGTGCGTACTGCGCACACCTGCCCTCCAATGTCATGTACTGATGTACAGTAACATAACGCAACAGCGGCGTGTCATCGTCCGTGTTGTCAACTGGATCCATAACAAGTGATGATGTATCCTACTCCACAATGCTGCAGGTCATTGACTGGGGCATCGCCCACTTTTGTGAGCCCAACCAGCACCTGCACTCCAAGGTGGGCACAGCACGGTACATGGCACCCGAGGTGCTGAAGCGTGACTATGACAAGAGCTCTGACATCTGGTCAGCGGGTGTGGTCATGTACATCTTGCTGGTCGGCCACTCGCCATTCCAAGGCTCGACAGAGACAGCGATGCTCAACGAGGTGAAGGAGGGTGAGTGAGGCTCAGGCTGTGTTGCAGGTTGTAATGCAGGTTGTATTGCAGGTGTATTGCAGGGTGTATTGCAGGTGTTGCAGGTTGTATTGCAGTCAAGAGAGTGTGACGGGCGAGGCATCGTTGCTCTGGTCAGCAATGCCTGGCACTGGAGTCCTGCACTGCAGCAAGCCGGAGGCATCTCATCCACACGCTATGCTGCTGCAAAAACAACTATGATGAATCACGGCGCACTGGCACGATAGGATGATGTGTGCTGCTGGTATATGAAACATTCGCTTAACAAAAGCACGGATCATCAGGTCAGACCACCACCTGCTCACGCAGCCAAATCAAAGGGTGCCTTGCACACCAATAACAGCCAGCTCTAATCTGACACCACACAATTGTGCCAACCATGCCCAACGAGCACACCCCACTGTTTGTGTTTCATCATGTCACCAATAATAATAACACGGCGTTTCGTCATGTTGTCCTGACCTGATCCACCTGCCTGATGCAGGCCACTACTCCATGGAGGGGAGTGAGTGGGAGGGTGTGAGTGAGAGCGCAAAGGACATGGTGCGCCACATGCTGGTGCTCAACCCCAGTGAGCGTTGGACTGCAGAGGAGCTGCTGCAGCACCCGTGGTTCAAGGTGGGGCGGGGGGGTGCACAGTTGTGCTGCACTGTTATTCTGTACAGTTGTACTGCTCTGTTATTCTGTACAGTTGCACTGCTCTGTGGCGGTACATGGACTCGGCAGTACATGTGTACAGTGCATGCGTGTGATACATGGGTGTTACGATAAAAAAGGTCATCATGGATGAGCATGCGCAAGCTGAAGGATGCAGGCACTGGGACCAGCAGCTGTTTGGGCCTGTGCGCGTCACCAGCGGCAGGGGTTTGCTCGCCACATGATGATAGGAAGCCACTCTGTTGCAGGCTGCTCAGCCACACAGGCGACACCACTCGTGCGCTATCATCCTACTATACTACGCTCTGATATCATAACAACTATGATTATTACCATGTGTTCACTTGCCACGCCCCGCTGCTGCAGGAGGCGCTGGACGGGCACCAGGCCAAGGACATGCCGCTGGCCAACGGCTACCTCGACCGGCTGCGCACCTTCAGCCATGCGGCGCGCATGCAGCGGCTGGCACTGAAGATGCTGGCGGCCAAGGAGCTGAGCATGAGCTCTCTGAGCCACACAGAGGTGGCGCGGCTGAAGGAGGTGTTCGCTGCGCTGGACACCGATGGCGACGGCCTCATCGACGGCAAGGCGCTGCACTCGGCGCTCGAGGCGGTGGGCGGCGTGGGGCTGAGTGAGAAGGACGTGACTGAGTTCCTGCACGTGTCCCAGGTGCGGGATAGCATGGCGCGGCTGAACCCCAAACCCTAAAGCCTAAACCCTAAGCCCTAGGCCCTAAAACCCTAAACCCTCAGCCCTAAGCCCTCAGCCCTGAATCCTGATGCAATCGTGCCGCTGGAATATCATTCCGCTGGCACACCTGCACCTGTCCCAGGTGTGGCACGTTGTGCAGCCACTGTATGTGTTCGCATGTGCGTGACACGGTTATGTGTAGGGCTGGAAAGGGCAGGAGTCAGATGCGTGCTGCCACATGACGGAAAGTAGCCGCATGCACTTGAAAGATCCTTCTGAGCATGCACGCATATATGAAGCCGGCCCTCATAGCAGAACAGCGGTGTAACCCTAAACCCTAATAAAACCGTATGCCCTATACCCTAAACCCTAAACCCTAAACCCTAAACCCTACACCCTACACCCTACACCCTAAACCCTAAAACCTAAACCCTAAGCGATCAACAGCTGCATGAAACGCTGATGCATCAACAAATCAACAAATCAACATGTTGGCAGGTGGACGGCGGCGGCCGGACCGCCAGCGGGGCTGTGGACCCTGCCGAGTTTGTTGCCGCGCTGTTCAATGCACGGGACGTGGCGCGCCTGCACCCTGATGTGGTGGAGGAGGAGTTTGTGGAGCTGGACGTGGACCATGATGGTGTCATCACTGCTGCAGACCTGGTGGCTGCGTGCAAGTAAGGGGCCGGCAGGCTTGTGATAATAACACGGCGTCTCACAGATGTTTCTGCATGCCGGAGCCTGACAGTCATTGCTCGTTAGCCAAACATCTAGACACCCCAAAAACAGCTACCTAGCCCTGAATGCCGCAAGGCTTGTCCAAACCCTATAGCCCAAGGCGGCGCTGAACCCTAACACCTGCTGCGTGTGACCCTGAACATAACATATTGTAACAGCTGTGCATCATAGCTTTCAGCTGCTTGCTTGACAGCCTGCCAAAGCCGACCCAGCAACAAAATGCTGTGGCTGCTTTGTTCTGTGCTGATTGTTCTCTTGCCACAAGGTTTTTGGATGCCTACCTGCCTGCTCCTCCATCCAGCCTGCTGCCAGTGCTTCGCATGCCTACTGCGACCCTTGACCCATGACCCTGACTTGCACACTCACATTGTCAACCATCGTCCACCCATCAGCCAACCTGTGCGTGCCCTTCATTCCCTGAATTCATGCATGCCTGCGTCTTGCAGGACTAAGCGCGTGTCAGGCGAGTTTGGGGCGCTGACACTAGCTGAGGCAGAGGCCATGCTTCTTGAGCTACGGGGGGTTGAAGCCACCACTGATCCCCTGCCACCTGACCCCACAGCTGCCAGGACATCTGGGACGGATATGGCGGTGGCTGGCAACCGCCCTGGCACCCCTGTGCCTGGCATCACCAAGGACGAGGTGTGTGCATGCGTGCATGTGCACATGCATGCGCCCGGGAGTGTGCCTGTGCGTGTATGTGCATGTGCATGCTTGCAGGGCTGGGTCCATGCAGCTGTGCACATGCATGCATGGGAGGGTGGCGTGTGCTGCAGTGGACAGGCAGGCCTTTCCACGATCTTGGAAGCCACACTGGCAACCACCTTTGTTGCATCCGTGCACCCCGCAGTTCAAGGACATGATGCTACGGCCGCGGCTGAGCAAGAAGCAGGGCAATAACCGGGTGTGGTCCCCAGAGGGTGTGGGTGTGGCTCAGTCCCCTGGCTCTGCCACAGCCCCCTCACCAGAACCTCACAACTCCCAGTCCATGCTCACTGCTGGACTTGAACACAAGCAGGCCCCTGGACACATGGCACATGCTCAGGCAGGGGAGAAGGGCCTGGCCTCATCGCTCTCTGCTAACCCAACCCTGCAGAAGGGTGTGGGGGAGGCCGGCAAGCAGGAAGGTGCACAGGGAATTGCGGCGTCAGAGATCTCGGTCGCTATGCAATGAGAACAAAATACTGTTGTGGTACGCCTTATGCACTGTGAAGAATGCCCCGCAGTCGCCGCTGTGATGTTATGCACTGAGAAAGTGCTTGCACACACCGACCTGGGCACTAACTTTGACCCATTTTTCAGCAGACATCGGTACTGCTATGTAGCTTGCTCTGTTACGGTGACAAGAGCAGACTGCTGTGCATCTGGTGCACCGCAGTTGCGTCTTGGGGACTGAGCAACTGAAAGTAGTATGCAGGCGGTGCTGAAGTTTCAAACTGGCTCATCCTGCACGTCCTCTATCTCATCACACCTCCTTTGGCCAGCTTTAACAACTGGCGGCAGGCACAGCACTCTGGGTCACCTCACAAGTCAACTTGTACTGCCTGTTCTGCCCAACCGCCACGTATGATGGTTTCGTCTACTCTCGCATCACATAGCGTGTTATGAACTGGTAGTTATGCTGGGGCGTGCACCTATGTTGCAGATGACACGCAAGCCCTACTCCTAGTTGTAGTACTTGCTCCCAAAGCATGCCTTGTGACTTTGTAGTCGTATGCTTATAAAGCTTGATTATTCTATTCTGTTATGGAGCGTTTACGATGGGATGGATGCCGCGATCCGAAGCTGTGCCAGCAGCGGCATCGCAAGGCTGCGCAGGTGGCCACATTTAGCCTGCAGTCCAGTCGGGATGCTGTCTACGCAGTGGAGCAGAACGGAACACACCGACAGCGCGCTGCACCAGCTTACAGGCGGTTGCTGCAAGTGCATCGTGGGACCGATGTCGACGTGGTTGTGCGGAAGCACAGCGCAGATGAGCATGTGGCCAGGACAGCCATGCAAAGGAAGCTGTCAATGACGAGTCCCATGCACAATGGTAGTGTGGATGATGCCATGGCACGAGCCAGACAGGCCCTGTCCAGCTTGTTCCTTCCCCCAGGCTACCCAGCAACAGTCACACCTGACTACTTGCCTTACCAGGTGAATAACCTCCAGCTCCGTTTGGATCGAGCCACCTGGCTTTCCCCATCCACCCGTGTACTCTCATGCTGACCACTTCTCTCTCTGTTTCACCCCACACATCCACACCCCTGACTGCAGCTCTGGGCAGTGCCCACCCATGGTGAGTGGTATGGAGGGGCTTTCAACTGCCTGCTGCCTTGCAGCAGATGCCTCAAGATGCCGTCGGCATATGCTGGAGGGAGCATGGCCTCACAACTGTGCTGATGTTCATCGGCGTGAACCATGTCACGTGTGTGTTGCACGCAAGCCATGCCCACCCCAGCTCAATCGCTACAGCCAGTTACCAAGAGCGTGACTGCAGCTGTCCGCCCCATCGGTCCTCACACGCTTGTTGTGCCTTGCAGCATGCATCCATGCACAGAAGATGGGTGCACGATGCAACAGTGTTCCCGCAACACACATGCCCAGATTGCCCACCCTAAACCCTAAACCCCAAACCCTAAACCCTAAACCCTAAACCCTAAACCCCAAACCCCAAACCCTAAACCCTAAACCCTAAACATGCATGCGCACCTCACCCGCAGTGCTTGGCAGCCTGTGCCATGCGCTCACCACCAGCAGCCTCCTGGGAGCGGTGGGCATCAGTGCAGGTCCTGTGGGCACAACTGCCACATCTGCTGCGATCAGGTAGCTACATGGGCTGGCTGTTGTTCATTCCCTTGTGGGGCAGCTGGGTTGCTGCCAGCAGTCGTTGGGTCCTGCTAGACCAGCCAGGGCACACAGGCCACATGAACTACCTGTAGGCATGTCCTGCCTTGTGCCAGGCGTCAATGTGTGGAATCCTGCCTATCCTGACGTGCGACGAGAATGAAGACCCAGCCCACTCCTCTTCGACCCACACCTCTGTGTTGCGGCTGTGTGGGTGTGCAGGTGGATCACAAAGGATGGCCTGGGAGGGCTCGGACGCTTTGTGGTGGGCAGCAGGCTGGGTGGCGAGCTGGATGACGAGTGAGTGGAGGGTGCAGCCGGTGTCGGACTTTTTTCTTTTTGTTTTGTTTTGGGGGGGGGGGACTTGCCCACACGACCTGGCTTAGGGTTTACTGGTTGTTAGGGTTACAGGTTGAGGTTTAGGGTTTGTGGGCTTTGGTTTAGTGGGTTATGGGTTGGTTTGTGGTGTACGATTTGGAGGTTGGTTGGGCGGTATTTCTGTTTTGGGGGTATGGGGTTTGGGCTGCATGGTGTGGTCTGCGACCTGGTGCTGCATGTCAGTCTGCCAACTAATGGGTGCAAACACATGGGTGGCGCCACTGCTGACCTGTACTGGACATTCCTGGCTAGTGCCGCAGTGGACCGCATGCATTACAGCAGTACAGCAGCATTGTGCTAGCAGTGCACATCGTGCATGGCCTCCTAAACCCTGTGCCAGCCCCAACCCTGCAACTTGATAATACCCCTTCAGCCCCAAATTCAATCTTTGCACCCTCACACCCTGACACCCCAATAACAGGGATTGCCTGTACTTCATGCTGCAGTTGCTGCTGCTGCTGCTGCTGATCGTACCACATGCTACTGCTGCCCCGTACTGCTGCATGGCCGCAGCCCGCGCTTCTATCGCATGTTTGCTGAGGGCATGAGTACGCTGGGCATGGGACTGGAGGTTGCCACAGGGGTCTACCCGCAGCACTTCCTAGTACTCGCGTCCTTCGGCCACCTGTGCATCGCCATCGCGAAAACCATGGGGAAGCCGGTGTTCCGCATCATTCAGAACCGTGAGTGACCCAGTGGGGGTTGAAGGACTAAAAGGGTTGGGTTATCGGCCTCCAGTTTGCAGCTGCATCTACTGGAGGTCGATCATGATCGGCGGCTTGTCGTGTGGCACTGCGCACATCTGAACAGCCGCTTTCCCACGCATTTTGGCCCTGCATCCCCGTGCTGTGTGCGTGCCTCACACCCTTCAACCTTCAAACCTGAACCCTAAGCCCTCAACCATAAAACCCTGATCCTTCAACCCTAAACCCTACAACCCTACATCCTTCAACCCTGTGTTTTTTAAAAACACACAGACTTTGCGGCGTCCAACAACATTGGCGCGGTCTCAGCCAAGGAGGAGGTGTGGGAGGTGGTGGCGCAGGTGGCCGGCTATGCCGCCTCCCTTGGCGTGCTGCACTTGCTGGACAGCCTGCTCATCCCACTGACCTCGGATGGCGATGGGGGTGTGGCGGAGGGCGCGGTGCTGCTGGGGCTGCTGTGGGCCACGTTCCAGGGCATGGTGAGGGCGGCACTGGGCGGGCAGGCTGTCATATCATACTGTACTTCACACCGTCTAAAGCATGGATAAGCATGGACGATACCATAGTCTTGTGTCATCCATGCGACGATGCATGTTCGTGCTTTCCAGTTGCGCGGCTGGTTGTATGGTACACGTATGTTCGTCACTGTTGGTTCTGTGGATGCTTCGCCTGGGTTTGCATTCCCTGGGGCTGCACACACACCAGGCATCAGACAAGCACTGCAGCCGACACAATGCTGCATGCCAAACTTTTACCCTGTGCTCTTATTGTTTGGTAATAACCCTCATTGTATGTCGACCCAATCATTAAATCTATACCCATACGTTCCACCCTGAACTCTAGATCCCACTGCATGTTCCTGGCCCCTCCTTGCTTTGTGCGCCCCTGCCTGAATCCTGCTGCATGTTCCTGGCCCCTCCTTGCTTTGTGCGCCCCTGCCTGAATCCTGCTGCATGTTAACTGGCCCCTCCTTGCTTTGTGCGCCCCTGCAGCACATCGCGCTGCGCTACATGAGCCTCAAGTCGCTCGTGTTCCCCAGCCTGAGCGAGAAGCGCGCGCGCATCCTGCTGGGCCTGCACGTGCGCGGGCAGCCGCTGCAGCCGCCCGAGGTCGTGAACAGGCAGGAGCCCGTGTTCCTCCCTGTGTGGATGAGTGGGGTGGACCCCCCGATGCACCTCAGCACGCACAGCGTGGAGCACACGCTCCTGGGCCCCGACCCCCAAGAGCCAGCGGCCATCGCCCAGGCAGCGGATGTGGCCCTGGGACTGTATGCGCAGGAGGAGTACGTGTTGGCGTGGCGTGGGGGGGAGGCGTTTGTGGTTCTGCGGGAGGGTGCAGGGCCTCAGGCACCCCTGCGCGCCCTGTACCAGGCCGTGTGGCTGCACCACCACTGTGCACTCCACGCTGGTGACCATCACATGCTGCAGCACGAGACGCAGCACCAGCACCAGGACCTGCACCAGAATGGCGCGCCTCCCCACGCTGCTGCTCACATGCCGCACCAGCAGCAGCAGCACCAGCACCAGCACCAGCACCACACATGGGATCAAGCAGGGAACCCGTGGCTGGATGATCAGTACGTACAGCTGCTGGCTGACAGCCTGGCAGCCATGGAAAGGGGCATGGCCGCGTTCTGTGGCGAGGCCCAGCAGCTGGGGTGGAGCACAGAAAGCCCCCTGATCAAGCCAGGGGATATGCGTATCCGTCTGGAGTGAACACAACCCTGCCATGTGCATCCGTCTGGAGTGAACACAAGCCCGCCAAGTGCATCTGTGTGGAGTGAACCTAACACTGCCATGTGCATCTGTCTGGAGTGAGCACCACCCGTGCTTGGGGTCTCGTGAACACAACCCTGCTAGCAGGTGCCTGGGTTCTCGTGAACACAACCCGGCCAGTCAGGAAGTGCCTGGCGCCTCGTGAAGGGGCAGCCTGAGCAGTCAGTGCCAGCAGGTGCCTGGGTACACATGACCCTGCAGCAACGTGACGCATGGGAGTGCGAGCTGGCCGGAGGGCGGGCTGGAGCGCAGACTGTGTGATGTGGTTGCAGCCTGAGCGCTCACAGCAAGCTGGTGCTTGGGTGTATCTGCATGTGCAGCCCCAGGCATTGTAGGCATGAGCCTTCGAGACACTGTGCGGCGTGCGTATCTGCCTGGATGGAGCGAGATGCTGTTGAATGAGAGCGGGAGTGTGCTGCAGCCGTGTTTTGTAGTCTGCTGCATCCGCATTTTTGTTCATCGCTGTGTACTGCCGCCAATGCGGCTGCTTCAGTTGGACACGAGATGTGTAGAGGGATGGTGGTTTTCGAGGTGGTTGGATGTTGGTTGGCATGTGTGGATGGCATTGCTGATTGGTGTGAGAGAGGTGTATGAACGCCTCAGGTCTGGTTGAGGGGTGCTTGGGCAGTGATCACAATTCAGTGAGGCGTTCTGTTGAGGCAGTATTTCCATCGAGCGCTTTTGTTTGCTGCTGTGCGCACTGGTACAATCCTGTGATTCAGCGTTCACTTACACGGTGCATGGTGTTCTGGTTAGGCAGTATCTCTATCGAGCTCTTTTGTTTGCTGCTGTGCACATTGGTACACTGTAGGTTCATACTGTGATTCAGCGTGCACGTATACGGTGCATGAGCGTGGCAGAGTGGAGCGACGCAGGCTGAGAACTTGGTTACATGTTGATGGAAGAGGGACGCATGTTTGCCTGCTCTCATAAGTAAAAGAGGAGGGTCCGAGAGGGTCACCTAAGCATTCTGTAACGCAGCCGCTCTGTCCAAACCAATTTGCTGCATCCAACTGGTGGCCCAAACATTGCAAAACGTTGGATGCCCAGCCGCACAGCTCGCGTTCTATGCCATCAGACATTGTGGTGATCATCTCCCCAAACCTAACCCGTGCAGCACCTCCCGCAGCAGCACTATGCTTGCCAAGGGGGCAGCACTATGCTTGCCTATCCCCGGTCTGCACACAACAGCTCCTCCCAACAAACGAGCTGTGCCTCCGGTCCCTGGACGCAGCGCGTTCATCAGGTTAGCCCCAATGCCACCCCCATCTGCGAGCACACCATCCACTTCACAGCTCGTACTGATGGGCCCCCCCCCCTCCCTCTCCCAACCTCGTCCCAACCCCCGGCGCCTCGCCCGTGCTGCCCACAAGGGCACCCCCAACAGCACTGGCACAGCACGGCAGGCCAGCCGCTCAACAGCCCGCCCACACAGTGGAGGCAAAAGCATGGTAGCTCAGCCGTTCCACAGCGCTCGCCTCAACTGATGAGCGGGGGCCCAGTCGGCTGCTCCACACCCAGGCAGCTGGGACCATGCCCAGTGCTCCCACATGCCCAGCGGTTGGAGTTCAACGCTCACTGCTGAGCCGCTTGAGAGCCCACACCCAACAGCACTGGCCGCGCGGAGGTTAGCCACACAGAGCAGCTTGGTGGAGCTCTTGACGTGCCCGCAACCAAGTGGAGCACGCGCTCCCACCCAACCAAATGAGCTCACACCCAAATGAGCTCACACCCAAATGTGCTCACACCCAAACGCGCTCACAGCCCCGATCTCAGGTGCCCAACCGCCGCGCGGCGCTCAGAAGCTCAGGCGCCCCAACGCCGCGCGGCGCTCAGGAGCTCGAAAGCTCAGGCGCTCAGAAGCGCTCGCCCCAGTTGATGAACAGCGAGCCGGTGCCCGCGTTGCAGTCGCGCGCGTACTCGAAGCGGCACGCGCCCAACACCTTGATGCCCGCGCCGTAGCTCATGCCGCGGCCCGGCTTGCGGTAGTACTCCGTGGGGTTGCCCTCCAGCGCGCGGCTGGAGCCCAGGTCGGTGCCGTACTCGGCAAACGCGTACGCGGTGCCGGGCAGCCCGTAGTTCTTGAGCGGCACGCGCACCTGGCGGGGTTTGGGTTTGGGTATTGATTTTGGTTTGGTTTTGATTTGATTTGATCATGTAGTTCTTCAGAGGCACGCGCACCTGGCAGGGTGCAATAAAGATGGACGGGCCGGGTGTGTGCGAAGGTTTGGGTTGGGGCATTGATCCCTTCCCACATTTTCCCCTTCCCGCATGATCCCCTGCCCACATTTTCCCCTTCCCGCATGATC
>QAXD01000026.1:235436-252720 GCA_004335575.1 Haematococcus sp. NG2 | reverse complement strand
CGGGGGCCCGCAGCCGGTGCACCAGGCACAGCGCGCGGGAGAGCGCCCCGCTCAGGGCCAGCACGCCGGCCGGGCCGCTCCCTGCGGCACACAGAGAGGACGACCACGCACGGACCACGGGTTAATGCACGGGAGCTGCATCATGCTCGCACCGCCGCGGCTCCCTGCGGCACGCGGAGCATGGATTGTTGCATGTGGGCCACCACGCATGGACCACGCATTGATAGAATGCATGTGAGCTGCATCGATGTGCGGTACACTGCAATACTTGCAGATTGTTTGATACGCAATCCAAAATGATTCGAGATGATCCGAAATGTCCGAAATGATCCGGAATGATCCGAAATGATTAAAACAAGCAAAACAGCTGAGACGCGCCACAGTGCACCTCCATGGAGCTATGTGCGAGCAGCAGACACCAATGAACAAGCAGCAAAGTGCCTGTGCGCAAGCAAGCCTTGTATGCCAGCATCCACCCCATATCATGCTGTTGTGTGCCCCACGCCCACACCGCCCGGCTGCCTAGATGGCCCCCAGCCTTCCACACGAGAGACGGTCATCGCGTGCATGGAAACATATGCAAAGCAGCTGAAAGCTGTTACACGACGCTGTTACATAATCCATCGTACGTGCAGCGTGTAAAGATCAGTGTTTCGGCACACTACACCCGTTGCTCTGCACACCTGTGTGTTGCTCAAGCAGTGCCTTCAGCTTGTTGGCGATGCACTTGGTGGGGTTGCTGAACTCCGGCGCAAACGGTGTGTTGTCCCCAATGGACAGATACAGCAGATGGCTGCGCGGCATGGCACAGCCAAAGAGTACATTCTTTCGCAAGAGAGCCAAGGGGCAAGGGGGAAGAGAGAGAGAGACAGCGGAGGGGAGAGGGGGGGGGGAGAGAAGGAAGGGAAATGACCACGGTTGCCACCAGCATAGCATGCACAATCTTGCTGCTGCTACACAAGCCGCAGGCGTCAATCAAGGCCCTCTTAGCATGTGACTGATATGAGCATGGGCATGCACATGCAGCTGCAGCATCCCCTGATCAACATACTGCCCCATGCCAGAGCGTGGGCCAGATCCAGCAAGCGGCTGAAATGATCGATATGCCGCTGTTATATCCTGTGCACCAGATAAGGAGATAAAACAAAGTAAGGAGCACAGTAGAAGCTGAGCAGCTCACCTTGCCTCTGCCTGGACCCCATACACTGCCAACTGGTTGTGGTCATTGATCATGAGGTAAGCGCTAACAAAGAACAGCACCTGGGAGGCAGGCATGACACGCAGTCACGCACTGTTGGTACAGCCCACCACAAACAACCCACTACAAACATGAACGCAGGCCTGGTCAAGCAAGCCGAAACCGAGCACTGCCACACGCATGCCGGCGCAGCACAGGTGCACAAGTGCATAATGAGCAGGGCTCAGGCGAGCCAGGTTAACGAGCCGCCGGCATGAAGTGGGCCGCTGCCCAGCACCTAGCGCTCCCATGTGCCCCTCACATCAGGCTTATCTGCCACCCCATGCGGCATGCTGGTGCTGAGCACATGCACATGCACATGCTCGTGCTGAGCACTGCTGAGCACTCGTGCTGATCACATGCACATATACTCGTTATCAGGACATGCACACGCACATGCACATGCACTTGTTCCAGCACGCAGGCACATGGACATGCATTTCCTGTTCTACATGTACACCTGCATGTCTACATATGCACATGCATTTTCTCTCCTACATATGCACCTGCTCCAGCAGGCTCTTGGGTGACACCCCCCCTTGAGCATCAGCTTGGGGTCCCTCCACAAAGATGTGTGTGTCCAGGAGCAGTATCAGCAGATCACCCCCATCATCTGCACATGAATTCATACATGCAAACCCACACACATGTGCACACACACAAGCACATGTGCACACACACCCAGCAGGTGAGGGGCAGCACTGCAAACATGACATTGGCCTGCATTTGGCACACCTGCCATTCACGTGCGCTGTGAACTGACCATAGGCGAACAGAATCTGCAAGTATGCACTGAACGGAAGAAATTACGGGCTTCAGTGGCAGCGATGCTTTCCATGCATGTGATATGTGATCTCACTGGGCTGACTTATAATGCTGGCCCCCGTTGTGCGTGTAGCACCAGCACCGGAAGTCGTAGGCGCACGCGCAATGGGGAATCTGCTGAGTGAGTGGGGCCTTTCACAGTGCGCGCAGCTGGGTTTCGTTCTGGGCGGTCTCGCATTCAAACCAAGGGTGGATGCGTTGGTTGCTGCGAGGCGGATATCGATCTGATGCGCGATCGTGTTGGTTGGACCGGAACCCATCGGACACTGCACAGACGCAGCGCACGTGTGCATGGCGCCTTCCGAGCTGCTTTCATCGGGGCTGGGCAGCTGCATCAGTGCACGGTCGTGCGCGCTGACAGCTGACATGCCAGCACACACAGCTCGTAATGAATGCAGCATGCCGCTGCTGTGCATGCTCCAAGCCACTGACGCACATTATGGTCTACCCACACGCACGCATGTGCTGCGCAGCCCTGCTCTGCCCCAAGACCCGGCGTGGGAAGGATGAGAAGGCCAAGCCGCTGCTGAATGAAGCAGATGCTCAAAACGGGTCATCTGCAGCTACAGCCACCACATCCCGGCATGCAGCGCCAGCAGCAGCTGCACAGGAGGAGCCCAAACCAGCTGCTGCAGCCAAGCCAGACTCTGCAGCCAAGCCAGCTGCTGAGCCCAAACTCGCACCTGCTGCTGTGTCAGCCTCCCCAGCCAAACCACCTCCCGCCCCAGCACCTGCAGAGCCCAAGCCTGCTGCTCCAGCTGCAGAGGGCAAGCCTGCTGCACCGGCTGCAGCTGCATCACAGGCCACCCCTGCCGTGCCAGCCGCCACTGCAGCCCCTGCTGACGCAACCCCTCGGCCCTCGGCTGCAGAACCCACTCCTGCTGCTGGCACAGGCAAGCTGGTGACCCCTGCAGCCCCAGCAGCTGTGCCCGCACCAGCAGCACCAGCACTGGATGTGCGCACAGAAGCAGCACCAGCTGCACTTGCACCAGCAGCAGCTGCGCCAGCACTGGCTGCGCCCGCACCAGCACCAGCACCAGGATCAGCAGCAGCTGCAACCGCACCAGCACCAGCAGCAGCACCTGCTGGGGAGTCACCAGCACCCACTCTGCCATCGCCCATTGTGCCGGCACTCACTGCCGAGTCCACAGCCGCTGCAGCACCACCACCACCCGCTGGGGTAACACCCTCCCCTGAGAAGGCAAAACCTGCAGCACCGGCTGCCGCTGCGGCTGCACCTGCAGCAGCACCTGCTGCTGCGGCCCCGCCTGCAGCCGCTGCTGCCACTACTGCCAAGCCTGCAGCGGCACCTGCTGCTACTGCCACTACGGCCGCGCCTGCGGCAACAGCTGCAGTAAAGGCGGAGCCTGCATCATCCGAGTCAGCAGCAGCAGCTCCCCACACAGAGGAGGGGGAGGGGGAGGAGGGGGAGGAGGAGGACGAGGCTGCGCCTGTGAACACTGGCGCCGGCTCTAGTGCGCCCGCTGGCGCTGGTGGGAAGAAGAAGCGGCGCGGGGGCAAGAAGCACAAGAAGAAGTGAAGGACGAATGGTTAACAAGAAGGAGTGAAGGATGAATAGTGGTTCACAAGAAGGGTTGAAGGATGACTGGTTCACAAGGAGGAGTGAAGGATGACTTGAAGGATGACAAAAAGGAGTGAAGGATGACGACTGGTGCTCAAAAAGGAGTAGAGGGGTACCCCGAACGGCGCTCACCACGAGTTCCATTGCTCATGCCTGGCCTGTGCTGAATCAATGGGATGCCATGATTGGTGCACAAGAAGGAGTGAAGGACGACAGCTGGTGCACAAGAAGGAGTGAAGGATGCCTGGTGCTGATTGGTGGCTTGTCCAGTTCAATTGGATAGTTAAGGTGAAGTGGCGGATGGGATGGGCTGGTGGGTGTGGCTGGCACTCGGCGCATGGGAAGATCACCGCAGATTGGATTCTGGATGGTCGCTACAGTGTGGCTTCTCAACATGGGGAGGCGTGCGCTGGCACTGGCCCCAAACGCACACCCAGTACCATGGTTTCAGTGCAGCACATCAACTACAGCAGCAGCAGCAGCAGCAGCAGCAGCAGCAGCAACAACAACAGCAGCAACAACAACAACAGCAACAACAACAATAACAACAACAGCAACAACAACAACAACAACAACAACAACAACAGCAACCGCAACAACAACAACAGCAACAGCAACAGCAACAGCAACAGCAGCAGCAGCAGCAACAACAACAGCAGCAGCAGCAGCAGCAACAACAACAACCGCAACAACAACAACAGCAACAACAACAACAACAACAGCAACCGCAACAACAACAACAACAACAACAACAACAGCAACAGCAGCAGCAGCAGCAGCAACAACAACAACAACAGCACATACCCAGCAGCTGCTGCAGGACGGGGCAGGCGGTGGTGGGGACCAGGGGCCAGTCCGCCTCACACTTCTGGGAGCTGAGTGAGACACCTGTATCGCCTTGCCGGCTCACACAAATGAGATCCAGAACGCCATCCCCGTCACAGTCGTACTGCGCGCTGTACACAGTGTCCCAGTCCACACACCAGCCGGGCATGCGCTTGCACGCGCCTGTGCAAGGAAGAAAAGAGGTAGGAAGGAGGCAAGCAAGCAGGTGGGAAGGAGGCAGGCTTCTGAAACATCAAGCCAGGCAGGAGGGCATGTTGGCGCAGGTGGGAAGGAGGTGATGATGACATGTCAATATTGCGGTCGGAGGTGGAAAGGTGGGAAGGTGGGAAGGAGGCATCAGGTCAACACATCAATCCATTGTGTGGCAGGAGGGCATGGTGGCGCAGGGCATGGCACATTATGACGGCTTGCACATATGATTCCCCGTCACCCAAAACAGGTTTCGTTTGCCGTGAAAGCCGTGTTGACATCATTGTTTACACTCACAGTGTGTGCTTGGGGTGCCCCAAGCTGCCGAGCCATCGCCCTGAAACTGGCAAGGCACTGCCACGGTGCCTGTGAAGTTCCTGGAGGGGTCGCATGCAAAAGAGGCTGAGCTTCCTGGGGTGGTTTGTCCAGCTGGCAGGGGCACCAGGCCCCAAGCAGGAGGTGGTTGTGAGTTGTCACAGCCCGCATGTGCTGCAGGCATCATGCATGGGAGCAGCAGGCATGCGTTCTGGTTGCAGCAGGTGGTGGGTCGATGGGAGGAGGGGGCGCTGGTGGTGCGTGAATGTTGACGTTCTGGTACGTCTGACATCACAGGTCAAAGCACCGTGCAAGCACGGCACTGAATGACAGCTCGCGGCGTGCACCACACCTGTCGGCAGGCTCCAGCTGACCCACAGGATGAGCAGCAGCAAATGTGCCAGTGCATGCATGCCTTGCATAGGCTTTACAGGCTGCGGCCGCGCGCCTGCATGAGATGCGCCATGTCCTGTGTCCACCGGGCATCATGCCATGTCCAAGTTTCAACCATGACAGCGCATGTCGACCCATGAATTGCACAAGAGCACAGATCTGAAGGCAGTATCTGCACGCTCCTTACGACGAGGTGACATTGAGCGAGCTATGCAAGGTCGGCATTGACAGGCGCGCGCAGGCTCGACAAACGCGTCAGATGCAGCGTAGATGATCTTTATAATGTCTGCGTGCGTTCCACCCACCTGGCACTCTGAAGCCAGTGGGTCAGAACCCTGGAAGCATTGACTCCGCCAACAGTACTCCACGAGGATCATACCAATCAATTACGATACATGCAGCACCGCTTGTACGTAGCTGTGCAGCGAAGCCAACTTGAAGGCCTCGCGATCGGCGATAAGGGGCCCCATTGAACCAGGTATATTCACGAGTTTCTTAAAAATAGACGATCGGGCTGACTTGTCAAGCCGGTGTGAGGACACTGCATTGCTCAAAAACGGGGATCAGCACGGGCGCGATAAGTGAAGAGCTAGCAACACACTAGCCTGGCTTTTGCATCCTCAACAGTGTTAACACGCAACTCCTCGCCCAAAGCACCAGGAGCTCCTGTTCGGTATGCTTATGTTGTGCCTTTGTATGACTTTGGAATTCACGGAGCAAGCAGCACGCAACTTGGGCTCTTTCAACATGCACTGGGCAGTTTTCCGTCCAAGGTGTAGCATACTGCATGGCAGCTAGCATGGACATGCGCAAATGACATGACCGCCGAGCCCTATGCCTTGCCACCTTGCAAAAGCAAAGGATCAGCCCGTGTCTGGCTGAAGGCTTGTGTGACATGAACATGACACATGACAAGAGCAGCTGGGGCTCCTGCGCATCCAA
Source organism: Haematococcus sp. NG2 (assembly GCA_004335575.1). NCBI lineage: Eukaryota > Viridiplantae > Chlorophyta > Chlorophyceae > Chlamydomonadales > Haematococcaceae > Haematococcus > Haematococcus sp. NG2. The sequence goes on along the minus strand of QAXD01000026.1, from coordinate 246,391 downwards.
TGCTGACCATGCACCAGCAGACGCTCTGAGCAAGCGACACGTGCGTGCCATGCGCTGCCTGTCATTACAGAAAAAAGCGGGGCTCAAGCGAGTGCATGAAGAACCAAGAGCATGGCAACACGGGCACAGAGACAAAGTGTGTGCTGAGCTATGAACCGCTGTCACCGCAATACAATAAAGGTTCAAGAATAACCCGACCTCAGCCTCGGCAGCACGAACAGAAGGTGTTTGGGACAATCAGATGGTGTCATTGGAAGCCGCATGCGTATCCAGGCGTTGCAATCAGCCCTGCATCGCACTCAACTCCAGGCCCCCCATGCTGCCAGACAGCACTCCTTACCACCCACACATGTCAACTGTGTGCTGCAGGCCTAAACCCCACATGCCGCAGGTCCAAACCCACATGCCGCAGGTAATGTTGATGTGGCTGCTCCCGCACCCCTCAAAAGCAAAAACCCTGTGCAGCCACAAGATGCGGTGTGCCCTGTGATGGCCCCACCCACCACTGCGTCAGTGGTAACGCTGCACATGGCTGCTCTGTCAGCACACATGCACCAGCCGGCGGGAATCATGCACCGCCCTCAGCTAACCACCATACCGGCTCAAAGTCCTATGCAATGCAGTTACCCAGCTGCTGCACACAGCGCAGCTGTCACACACCGCGTTGCTGCCACAAACACCACAGCTGCCATGCACAGCTCGCCACACAATGTTGCGCAGCATGCCGAGCAGCTGGGCATCCCTCACCACGGCTGCCCGCTGTCTTGCACAGCGCACTGCAGCAGTAGAGGCAGTACCGGCAGTACAGGCAGTACCGGCCCCCCCACACTGCCAGCCCCTCCCCCCAGCACATCTTAACCATGCACATCAGGCAGCCGCGCATGCATGCCTCGTGCCAGACAGCACTTCAGATGGTCATACGACCGGCCTCCATCGCTCACTGGGGGCGCGTGATGTAGGCGCGGGGTGGGCTTGCCGCACGGTGTCACCAATGCCGAGCAGCCGCGCATTCGCTCACTTTTCCTCTCACTCCGGGCGCTTGATGTAGACGCGGGAGGGGTTGTTGGATGACCCGCTGTACACGTCCACCAGCAGGTACGTGTACTGCCAGTTGCCTGATGTGGCGTCGCGGTACATGTCCGCGTTGACCAGGCCGGTGCCGCTGCCGCCCTTCATGTAGAACTGGATCTGTGGCGCAGCACAGATGGGGGTTCAGGGTTTGGGGTTTAGGGTTTAAGGTTTAGGGTTTAGGGTTTAGATGGGACGCAGAGGTGTGCAGCGCCGCATGAACCACCACGCCACAACCACGGCTCAAGCAGTTGCGAGTTGGCCTTTTTTGTACCCTTTTGAACCCTGAATTAAACTTCCTTTCTTTGTCTACCTTGCAGTGCATATCTCCTCAACGAGCCACGAGGCAGCGTGTACCACCACATCACCATAGCAGACCACCAGTTCACAACCACATGCAAGCTCATAACCGCAGCTGCCTGGTCTGCTGGTGGCTGGCTTTATCAAGTGCACGGTGGCAACGGCGCATCATGCACACTACAGAAGGCATGCACAGTCGCCTGCTGCTTCAGCATATGCACGGCAGACGGGGTGTGGCAGAGGCAGCATGGTTATTTGTTGATCCCACAGACCCACGCACTCCCACACCCACCCGTACGTGCTCCACACCATTGGCGTCCTTGTAAATCTGGTGAGGGATCTGCAGGCATCGGGGAGTTGTGTGTTGCGTGTCCTTGGTGATGCTCCAGCGTGCCATCACACGCGAACAGTGCACCATGCTGATCAGCGCAGTAGGCAGTACAGGCAGGACATGGGGTTTTAGGGTCTAGGGTTTAGGAAGCTGCACGTGAACCCTCACTCCGCAGGACAACGCAAGATCCCTGTGATCCTTCTACACGAATATGCCCACTCGGCTGTGTGTCCCAATGTACGCCGTGTTTACGGGTTTGAAACAAAGGTTTAGGAGCATGCAGGCCTGTGCAGCAGCCCCGCCCCTGCTCCCCTACCGCCTCCCACCACCAGACGAGGTGCATACATATGTGCTTGCATGCCCATATCCCCCGGCCCCCCGCCCAAGTACTGCATAGCCCGTGTGCCCGCGCGGCCCCAGTGATTCATAGCTGCAAAGCGAGCCCGTACATCGCGTGGCCGTGAAGCCAACTCGCCCGTAAGCTCAGTATCCTTGTGCATAGTAACCATGCACCTAAGGCCTACCTCACACACATCCATGGCTACGCATCAGTACATGCAGTGCATGATTGCAACACTGCGCACCTGCTGGCGCGCCACTCGGGAGGTGGAGTTGGAGCCCCACGCCCGGATATCATCTGCTGCTCCCAGCCGCACCGTGATGCGCGGGTCCCCCTGTGCGTGCGCAGCATGGCAGTGTCCATGGCCAGCTGTTCCATGTTCAGCCATGCTCATGTTCAGTGTCCAAGTTCAGCTCCCATGTCCATGGCCAGCTGTTCCATATTCCATGGTCATGTTCAGCGTCCAAGTTCGGCTCCAGTGCCCATGGCCTGACACCACGCCACAGTACTGTGGTGGCTGCTGTGGCATGACGTGCGCAGTTCTTTCCTGTCAACCCCCGCCCTGCGGCTAGCCTGTGACCCCTTCACATGAGCCTCAGCTTGCAGGCCCACCCATCAGTGTGCATTCGCCCTGGCCGCCCGTACTGAACATCTTCAGCACTGCTGCAACCAACAAAGGGGTTCAGCCGTGCCTCACCTTGAGCAGAGTGAGGGTGTGGTTGAAGCACTGCATGGCGGTGGGCTCCAAGATGAAGTTCACGACGAATTGCCACAGCACGAACACCAGCACCTGAGTGCGCATGCATGCCCATGCAGTGATGGAGCATGGAAGCATGGAGCATGGAAGCCAGCGCCTATCTCACTTGCTTGAACCCATCCAGCAAGCAGCATCTTCTGCACAGATGAAATCGTGCTTACGAGGCCGCCAAGCAGCGACCGGAAGGCCACCTGAACCCTATGACGCACCCCAAACGCCGCCAGGATGAGTACTGTGTAGCTGGTCCCCTCCACCACCCCCACCGGGCGCTGTGGGATCTTGTCAGTGATTGCGTTCATACGTTCTTGCGTGATCTCCAGGGAGTCATACTCGGGCTGTGAGCACACAGTAGTTGAGCGGTGGATCAACACAAGGTTGGGCATGCACACACTGCAAAGGATAGTTCCACCAGCACCCCCATACTGCCCATGTTGGTCTGTTGCCTGCTGTTGCACTGATGGTAACCAGCCCGAATGCTGTGCTGTGCATGCTGTTTGGGCTTCTGATACACATGCATCCCCAACAGCTTGTCCATCAGTTCATGCGCTGCTCCTTGAGCACGCATGTCTGGGCTGCGCATGGTGTGTGCATGGAGAGCGCACCTCTGCTTTCTTCTTGTCTGGCCCCGGCTTTTGCTGTTCTTGCTGCGACTGCCGTTGGTGTGCTGTTGACGTGAAGGTGCGAAGGCTGTTGCTGACGGATTGGTGGACAAAGCCCTGCGTACATGAGGCAGCAATCTGATGTGTCAACCCGAGACCCTGCCCCGTCGACAAGGCGATCACTTCGATCAACAGCATGGATGCGTAGTTGCATTCCCACAGCGTGCGTTGGCGGTGTTCACCTGATGCTGCTGCAGAAGGGGCAGGGCTCGCAACCCAAGTGGCAACGATGCCGCAAAGGTGTTGCAGACCACTGCACTTGCACTGGCCACTGTACATGATCCTGCAGCAACTCGGAACGCGAAACAACAAACAACCCATTCGCTACACCGCAATACCGCAGGATCCGTGGCACAGGCAGCGTAGCAGCAACTTACCTGTGCTGCATGACGTGCTGGCTGCTTGGCTCCCGAATTGCTGCCCTAGTGACGGGGCTTGCGCCCGCAGCACCGATAGCAGCTGTCTACACCCACTCCTGATCATTCTCACCAAATTGCTGGCAGCATCTGGCAGCTGCTAGACGCAAGGCGGCACTCATGTGTACTGTACTGTACCGCAGAGGGCCGTGGGTGCTGGATCGTCGCAGCTTCAAAAATGCACAAGATGCAGCACTTAATTAAGGAATCTGATGCAGCTGCGGCTACTGACGCACAACAGCTGTCAAGCTCGTCCACAGTCCGTTTGAGCGCGATGGTTTGCTTTAGGCTCGAAATGTGCAGTTGCAATGTGCACCGGGGGGCTCGCACCTCATTAGTCCTGTTCTATGGGTGGTCATTGGAACCGAAACGCCTGCACTTGTAGCAAGTTCTAGCAAAGTTACACACGGTTCATACAGCGTTTTCGTGTCCTCTCGCTCAAACTGGTGCACAGAAAACCCTGATTGAAGAGCAAAAATGTCTGTATCACCTCAGAACCATCAGCTGAAGCGCCTGAACTTCGTCAAGGAGGGCGCCAACTATGTAACAAGCGTTGCTTCCTCGACGGAGGGGCTCTACAAGACCCTGAAGGGTGCAGCCCCCAGCTTCATTCAGCCTACGCTCAGCACCATTGAGGAGCGCGTGACGGCCGTCGCGGCCCCCGTGGTGGCCAAGACCAGCGACGTTGCGACGAATGCCTTGGTCGTTGCCGACCAGCAGGTAATTTGGGGCGTCTATGACAAATGGGAGCTCTTGAGCAGCTGGCTGACCGCGCAGCTGGAGCAGCGGCCAGCAGTCCCCGCAGGCGTTGCGGCATCCCGGCAGCTGGCTCCGGACCCGGCAGGAATCCAAGCAGAACACTCTCAGCACTCCGGTCATGCTCAGCACTCGCTGGCTCAGCGCCCCGAGGCACCCCGCCAGCTTGCATCCCCTGCATGGCCTGGAATTCCGCCCTTTCATGAACAGGCTCACGTGCGGCCTGCTGGGCTGGGACATGGCATGCGCACACCTGGAGCTTCATGCGACCTTCTGGACTGGACCATGCATGGAGTTAATTTCTCTCTCTCCATGCATTCGTGCAGGTGGACTACCTTCTATCCACTGCAGATGCCTTGGCAGCTGGTGGCAAGAAGAGTGTGGTGGAAGGCCTGTCCTCGGTATGTGGTGTCCCATGCACTTTCCCGCACGGCAGTTTAACTACCTGCCCTGACTTGGACCAGGCAGTTGACCGGCGCATGCTGAGTGGAAGCACATACTTCCCCCCAAGCCCTGAACCCCACCCCCCACCCCGCCTGCCTGCATGCTGGCCAGCCTTACACCATAACATCCATAAGCAAGCAGGGAGTTGGTATGACAGTGCGGCAAGCAGCAGGCTCGCAATGAGTCTCGCTGTGAATTTGTACTGAAGTATTGCTGCCAGCTGCCGGCTCTGTGCCCCAATGTCCTTGACCACATGTAAAGCTGTACTGTCCTTCCCTTTCCTCCCTTTGTGGGGTTCCTACGCCTCATTCCTTAACCAACATGTGGCACATGTTGATGCGTGTTGGTACATGTTGGTCACATGTGTCACTCCCCCCAGGTGCGTGAGATGCACGAGGCCAACATGAAGACCTTCACCTCAGCCACTGCCCAGTACTACGAGTATATCCAGAAGATTGCTGACTGGGCGGCTGTGAGGCTCAACCCAGTGACCGGGGGGCAGGCGGCTGTGGACGCCCTGCGCACCAGGTGTGTGACGTGTGACCGCCCGTTTGACCGTGTGTGACGTTTGCTTGACCATGTTTGACCGGGCGTGACGTTTGTTTGACCGCGTTTGACCGGGCGTGAGGTTTGCTTTGACCACGTTTGGCCGGGCGTGAGGTTTGACCATGTTTGACTGGATGTGATGTTTGTTTGACCGCGTGTGACCGTTCGTGACATTTGACTGGGTTTGACCGGGAGCAATGAGCTGCCTGGATCTGCAAACTTCTTTTCACCTGCATCAGTGGACCAGCATCCAACAACAGCAAACCCCTGAACCTTACACCTTCGAACCCCGAAGCCCTAAACCCTGAACACCATTGCATCTCGTGCAGCGTGGACAAGGCAGTGCAGCTGGCGGACCCTGACGTGGCGGCGGCCAAGCTGACAGAGGCATGGAACACATTTGCTGCGGTGCCCGTCGGTGAGTGCTGGGACATTAGGGTTTAGGTTTAAGGAATAACTGGATCAGGCAGGTTATTGACCCACAGGCGGGTTGTATCGGTGGAGAGGTTTAACGCAAGAGATTTGATTATAATTAGGCGGTTGCTTGAGCGCCTTTGCTGCGGTGCCTGTTGGTGAGTGGGGAGGGGTTTGGCACGTGAAGGGATCTGATTTTAGACGGTTGATGAAGCACAGGCATGTGGTCTCAACAGCCCCCAACTGTGTAGGTGTATCTTTCAGATCGCCGCCTGCTATGTGCTGATGCAGTGCATAACGCCCCCAACAACACATTCATATGTAAGTAACGTTTGTTTTGTGTGGGATATGTTATATATTTTTTCAAAGCGCCGCCTGCTCCCCTGCCGCTGCAGTGCACAAGCTGCTGGAGACCGCTGACCCCGTGACCAAGCCCCTGTTCACCTCCTTCTACAAGCTGCACGACAACCTGGTGTCCTGGGGCCTGTACAAGCGGCTGGTGGACACAGGTGTGGTATACCGTAGTACAATTCAAGATACAAATGAAGGCAGCATCTTGTTACGGCACTGTTAGTGCTATTACCGCTGCGTCACTACGGCATTATGCGCAACATCTTTTAGCAGCTGGTGGACACAGGTGCATGGGGCATGACACGATTGGAGATAAAGATATATTTAAGACAGCAGTTTGTTTACGGTACCATTACGGGATATCACTAGAGCCACTGCGGTGCTATTGCTGACCATTTCCAGCATCTGTGAGCTGACATGTCATTGCGGTATGCTTATCACACTAAACCCTGAACCCTAAACCCTAAACTCACACACACCTTTCTCACGCAGGCGCGTCCACCCTGTCCTGGGCCACAGCCACCACCCCCTACAAGCTGGGGGCCCAGTACGTGTACCCTGTGGTGGCCCCAGTGGCAGACCCTGCGCTGCAGGTGTGTTTAGGGTTTGGGGCCTAGGGTTGAGGGTTTAGGGTTTCAGGGAAGGAGTCTGAACCCCAAATTCTGAGGGTCCAGGGCCTGTCTCCAGTAGTGCTGAACCACCTCTTGTTCCGCTGGTCCACCTGTACCGCTGATCTGCAGCCTCTTTGCACTATTCAATATATGATGCACTATACTGCATGTACTGCCCAATCACATCTTGTACTGCTGTACCTAAAGCCTAACCCTAAACCCTGTACCGCAGAAGCTGTCCACCTCATCATTGTACTGTCTGTACTGCCCAACCACCTCTTGTACTGCTGTGTCTAAGCCCTAAACCCTAAAAACTGTACCGCAGAAGCTGTCCACCTCCAAGCTCATCAACTCCACGCTGGAGTACTGGAAGCCAACCGCCACCGCCGCGTAAGCGGTACAGTAATCGTACTTTGGCGGCGGTACAGGCAGTACAGCGGTACAAGGCAGTGCAGCGGCACGGCCTGGTAGCCGCCAGGGTTAAGGGTTTACGGGGTTCCAGCTGGCAAGGTTGCGCACCAGCTGTCTGGCCCTCTCATGGCAAGGGGTCATCAGCCAGTGTCTCCCTATGGCCGGAGAGGATGGGTCGGTTCAGTGTAGAGGTTGTGTCGTGGGCCTCTTGGTGTAGAGTTCCTGTCTGGGAGGTGTATCATTAGTTGCCAGCTGCTGGGGCCTGCGATGCAGCCGCAGGGGGCCTGTGCTGCGTGCGGCAGGCCAGGCAATGCGTCGTGTTGTTTAGTGTGCCCGTGCCATGTGCGACCGGGGGTGTGCGGTACAGGCGGTACAGGAGGGCAGTACAGCCGGTACAGGAGGGAGGTACAGCCGGTACAGGTGGCCGGTACGGTGGTACAAGACGGCTGTATGCAGGTGCACCCCCGGAGCCATGGGGCGTCAATTGTTTGTTTATGGGGCTTTGTTGGGGCGCATGGTGTGCGCTTGCATGCATGGGCGCATGGTGCGCATGGGCGCATGGTGCGCATGGGCGCATGGTGTGCGCTGGCATGCTGTTTGTGGAGCGCTTAGTGCACCAGGCCATGCGATTGGCGCCTGGCACACCATGGCCCTGTGCCCTGTGCATGCTGCAACATGCGCCCTCATTCCCCTTCTTTCTTTTTCCTTCAGTTCATAGCAGGTGCAGGCATGAAGGGTGTGTGCATGGCATGCTGCCTGGGTGGGCTTGCATCACCGGGGCCACCCCTGCTGGGCGCATGCATGCACACATACCAGGGCAACTCGAATTCCTTTTCTCAGCTGCATCTTCTTTGGGGAGCTGCTGTGTCTTTTAGATTGCATTGATGGTGGCTGCTGCTTCAACCACACACGTCGCTGTGTCTCACGGCATGTCACAGCTGTCGCGCTGGTGGGTGTAGATGGTGCGTGGGTGCTGTGGGTGCTGTGCGCCGCGCAGGTGCGGCTTTGCAACGTCTTCTTTTCCTCATACATGAACAGTGTGGCCCCCTTGGTTGCCCTCTCCTTGGCCCCACTTTAGCCTGCTGGTCAGGGTTCACGGATTTAGGGTTTCAAGCAGGCCTGGTCAGGGCAGAGGGCCTCTCATACATCTCATGCTGCTTTGCGTAGACAGCATTTTCAGTGGCCGAGCATTGATACTGGGATCTTTAGGCCTCAGGGTGGCCTTTGGCTGTGTGGGTCTTTGAGGTTTTAGGGTCAACCCTAAATGCCCCAGTCCCCTGTAGCCTTTCCTTCTCATTCGTCCAACCTATTTGCAGGTGATATGTTTGTGGAAGCACTTGATGATAGTCGGCAAGCACTGCGTGTAACAGGCTCTGAAGTGTGCTACGCTGTGACACTGTGCCCCAGTTCCCCCTAAACCCTAATACGCTAATACCCTAAACCCCTGCCCCCCTAAACCCTAACCCTCCCACAACCCTGAACAACCCCCCTGTCCGCAGCGTGTAAAGACTGCTTGCAACAGGGGATGAGCACTGATGCTATCAATTGGTAGGCCCATACGCTTGACACAGCGCAAATGCCTGACACAGTCGTGGTAACATCATGAACATGAACGTGGTAAGCCTGTAGCAGTTGTTGTTGCTGTTGTGCACCCAGAGCCGTGAAGCAGGCTGTTGCTGCACCTGTCTGTCCATAGCTGGCAACTGCTCAGTTGCGAATAACGAGATTACACGTAGTACTTTGGAGAAGCAGCGCTGTGCACAGAGCGCTGTGCTACTGCAGCCAACTAATGTATGTGCGTGCACGCAATCCTGTCCACGTGGGTCACACATTGTGACACTGCACAAGTGATGTACGTACATAGGAACAATGCCACAAGACTCCCAGTAGGCCCAAGATCTATCATCAAGTGCAAGAACGAAGGCACCACCCACACAGTCCCCAACGTGCCAGGCCCTCAAAGGGCTGGATCAACGCAATGTATGTACAGCAATGACGACCGCAGTGCAGCAATACATGGTCCTGGGCAGCTTGCAGCACCCCCCTCCTTAACCCACGCTAAGCTCATGAGCTCATTCCCACACCACAAACTCAACTAGTGACGCAAGCACTACGGAGGACTGGCAGTACAATGGCTTTCCAACCAGACTCCCATCCCCCAGAAGAACTGTATAACCACGGCAACCAAGCAGCAGCTAGCAGCAACACAACACAATTGGATTGACATGAATCGCATGCATGACACAGCACCTGCATGGTCGCAACACTAGGTTTCACTTGGCCATGTCCTTGCTTGTGTCATCAGTGCCACCTACAGTACGATGCACCTGTGTACTGCATGTCCTGTGCTGGCCAAACCCAAATGTATGGCACTCAGGAACAGTTATCACACTATTGGATGAGACTGCATCAGCTGCATTCGCTAAGGACAACCTTGAGTGAGACTCATCTGGGCACAAGAGCAGTGAAGGGCCTCCTGGCCTGCCTTCTCAACCAACCTTCAACCTCCCTTTCCCTCAGTAAGGGCCATAAGGGCCCCCTGGCCTGCCTCCTCAACCAACCGCCAACCTTCTAAACCAACCTCCAACCTACCCTTTTTGGGCTGTTGTTGCACCGTAAGCCAGCTTCCCTTTCCCTCAGTCTGTCTGAGTGGCGCTGTCCACCTGGCCCCCTCCCACTCTGAAAATCACACGCACAACGTGTGACCCCTCCTCACCACCCACAGGTCCCATGACCTCCACACTTTTACCAGTGTGACCTGAGGGGTGTGGAGTAACGTGTGACCCCTCACTCCCCTCACGCTTCTCACTCCATGAGTCCAGGTCGGAGAGGGAGGAGGAGGAGGGGGAGGAGGGAGGAGAGGAGGCGCGCTGGCTGACGTTGCTCCAGGACGCCGATTGCACATCCTCCTCCCCTTTTGCTGCTGCTGCCGCCAATCCTGCACCTCCGAAGCTTGCCGCCCCTGCCACCCCAAAGCTTGTTGCCGCCGCAGCTGTTTCCGCTGCTGTTTCCGGTGCTGGTTTCGTGCTGGGGGCGCTCGTGGCCGCGGCAGCAGCATCGCCCGCACGTGCCGAGACCTGTGCGCGGTGTGCAGCAGCAGCTGCTAGGAGGCCGTGCGAGGGCGGATGTGCGGCTCCGGAACCAACACCCACACCACCGCCTGCTGCATGCTGCGCCTGCTCCTGCTGCTTGCGCGCCTTGGCACGTGCGCGCTTGGCCTGCTTCTTGGTCAGCCCTTTGCCGTGGGTGCTGCTGTGGGTGGCACTGGTGGTACAAGGGGCAACAGTGCCACAAGAGGCAACATGGCCGCCATCATCCCCCACACCCGCTGCCCCGCCCGCCCTCCTCCCCCTCCTCCCCAACCTCTTCCACGGGCTCCAGCCCATCGGCCCCCTCCTGGTCCGCCTCCGGAACCGGGCTCATGGGGGGAGACGAATGGACCGAGTGTGACGAATGGACCGAGTGTGACGTCATAGGGCTGAGGGCATCCGCCAGCAAGCCCTCGGCAGCGCCCATGGTGGCAAAGGGAGAGAAGGGGTGGGGGGTATACA
>QAXD01000026.1:208583-233737 GCA_004335575.1 Haematococcus sp. NG2 | reverse complement strand
GCCTTGGGGGGCGTGGTGGGGCGCTCGGGGGCGACCGAAGGGGCAGGGACGGGCTGCGGGGGCTGCTGCCGCGGCTGCGGGGCGGGGGTGGCTGCAGCCCCGGTGTGAGAAGAGGGAGAGGGGTGGTCCGTTGAGCTGCCGCGGGAGTTGCTGGGGCGCGCATGGGCGGCAGTAGCAGGGGGGGAGGCAGTCACGTGCTTCACAGGGATGCGGATGTGGGGGTGGGCTGAAGGGCTGGTCACATGGATGCCCCTGCGGTGCCCACCATGCTGCCTGTGGTGGCCCCCTGGGCTCCCGTCTCCTGCTGCGCCCGACCCCTTCAGATCCTGTGACCCCTTCAGATCCTGTGAGGAGAGGGACACCTCCATGGGGGGCCGTACAACGAGGTGTGTACTGCTGGAGCGCGGCAGGGAGTCAGACGCGTCCTGCGGCTGTGACGCCGGCCGTGACGCCTGCTGGCCGTGACCACCGGCCGTGACGGGCACCGCGCTGGCCGAAGGGCCTGAGGAGGACACGGTCACAGGGATCACGCGTACGGTGGGAGGCTGTGACGGCTGTGACGCACGCGGGGCGGCTGTGACAGGGGGCTGGGGGTACGATGTTGTCGCGGACTGGGCCGGCACGTTGCCAGGGTAGGCCATGTGCTGCTGGGCATGCTGGCTGGCCTTGGGCAGCTTGGCCCTGCTGGCGGCCTGATCAGGCTGCTCGTGCGCAGCCTTGCCAGATGAGGACACGACCACCGGGACGTACAGGCCAGGGTTGGAGGGATCTGTGCAACGCAAGTGTGAGGGCGTACGTGTGAGGGTGTAAGACTGTAAGTGTGAGGAGCAGCAGGTAAGAGAGAGGACGCAGAAGCCATGCCAGCCAGGGTGTCATTTCAACCCTGATGCCCCAAACCCTGAGCCAAAAACCCTCAAACCTGCAACGCAACCTTGTACCCAAAGCCCAAAACCCTCGGCTGAACACACAAATATGAAAGACACAGTAAGCCCAAAGCCCTAAACCCTGAACCCAAAGCCCTAATAAACCCTGAACCCTGAGCTTACCTGGCACCAGCAGGATGTGTTGGCCGCCCTCCTGTGGCTCACTCCTGCCTCGCCCAGCAGCACTGGCAGCAGCAGGAGCTGCAGGTGTTTGCTGGCGCGCGCGTTGGCTGTGGGTGGCTGGGGCTGGGGCCCCAAACTGTGATGCAGCTGCTCGCAGTAGGTCCTCCAGCCTCATGTCTTCTCCTGCTGCTGCCTCCTCCATCTCCTCCCCTGCACTCTCACTCTCGTTCTCACTGCCCGCCTCATCGTCCCCTGCCTCCTCAATCACCCACCCTTGAGGCTGGAATGCTGGCTGCTGCTGACCCCGCTGACGCCGCTTCTGCTGCTGCTGCTGCCGCTGCTGTGCAGCCTGCTGCTGCTGGGCCTTGCGGCTGCATGCCCCGGGAGCATAGAAGTGCTCAACCCCCTCCTCCTCCTCCTCGTCCTCCTCCTCAACCTCGCTTTCATCTGACTCACTGCCCTGAGGGTGCATGCTGTAGGGTCCAGGGTGCATGGGGTACATGGACGCGGGGTGCCTGTATGGGCCCATGCCCATGCCTGCCATGGGGTGGGCAGGCCCTGCAGCTGGGTGCATGAGGCCATAGGGAGCAAATGCTGAGTACCCTGCATGGGGTGCAAAGGCAGGGTGGGGGGCGCCGAAGGGGCCATGCATGGGCTGCGATGCTGCAGCACGCCCTGGGGCAGCACGCTTGGAAGAGGCAGAGGTGGAGGAGGCAGCTGTGCTGGGTGCACGTGCTGCGCTGGTGCGCATGGGGGGCGCATGACGTGCGCCACCAGAGGCATGAGCAGAAGCTGTTGGTGCCGCACGGCCGTCCCTGGACGGGAAAGACACGGGGATGAGGCGGTGACCATCGAAGACGTAGAGCTGCGCTGGCTCTGTCTCTGCCTCAGCCTGTGCTGCACGCTGCGGTGCTGACCTGGCGGATCTGGGGGGCCGCGAAACTCCTCTGGGCAGATCAAACAAGGGGCCAAACGCGCTGGGCATGCCGAAGGCGCTTGGGCCCATCATCGGGCCCCAGTCGTAAAACATGCTGGGCGTCTCTGACTCAAAACGGTTCTGGAAGCAAGGCACTACAACGGACAGCCTTCAAACATATGCTGTGAAAATAATTTCCAGAAGGCAACAAGTAAATGCTCGCTTTGGTCTGCTGATTTATAAGGCGTCACTCCACAGAAGAACCCTCATGAATCTTACCGAAGGTCCCAGGATTTTCAGTCCAGAAGCTCCCGCGGAACAAACCCATTGAATGCAAGCGAAAGGAATATAAATGTTCTCTGCGTCCCAGCATACTGTTCCTAACAACCAGATGCCACACCTGCACGGAAGCTGATGTGGTGCGCATCTCCAAAACGGTATCTGGAAGCAAAGGCTTGAATGCGAGCAAAGCTGCAGCTCGCCTCCTGAAGGGCATGTACAGTACAGTATGCAGCATGCAGCATCATGCGACCATCCTGCTTGCAAATCATGGCTGTCGACATGCGCCCAGGCTTGCACTGCATGCGCACGCTTTCAGGCCTACTGCACGCCTGCTGCCTGGCCAGCAGATGATGCAGCAGCTGCAGCTGTCGCAGCAGATGGCGCCCATCCCGGTGGCAGCGTGCCTAGGGGCAGCGCAGCTGCTAGGCGGGCCTCAAGGTCTGCCTTCTTGCCCCCCACAGGCAGCTTGCGCGCACGCAGCCAGCACTGCATCTCAGGAATTGACAGCTCGCGTAGCCTACCTGCTGTCGCCTTAGCCGACACCTGCACCAGTGTGGCATGCGTGCGCACACGGCGCATGCTTGCTTGGTATTGCAACCAGTGTGTGGGTGAAGCGCAAATCGGCTGGAACTACATTGTGTATTTATGCGCACAGTCAGGGGGTACTTCACACCAGTGCAGTCCTTGCAACTGCGCCCTCGCAGCACGCATACAAAGCCAGTCAAGCCGAAGAACAGAAAAGAACAGTCCCACTTGCAGCATGTGAAACGCTGCATTATTATTACGGTATGATTACTTGCACTGTTGCAGCACGCACACACCTTTGCCTCCACCTCTGCTGCATCCAGATCTGCTGCCTTGGTGCGCTTCTTCCCTCCTGCTGCTGCAGCTCCCACAGCAGCTGCATTACCATCATCACCCTCTGCTGTTGCCCCAGCAGATGCTGCTGCAGCGGCTGCTTTAGGCACCTTGGGTGCTTTCGGAGCTTTAGGGCCAGCTGGTGGCATCTGCGCAGCCATCTTATTATTAGAGGCTGCTGCTGTTGGGGCAGGCGTGAGCACTGGGGCCTGGCTGGCATGAAGCTGTGATGAAGCCACATGGGCCTCTGCTGCTACAGCCATGGACATGGATGCATCAGCAGCTGCTGCAGCTGCGGGAAGTGCTGCTGCTGTGCAACGTTCAGCTGACACTCCTGCTGGGGCTGGAGCGACACTGACAGCCGTCCCAGGAGCTGTTGTTGCTGCTGCTGCTGCTGCTGCTGCTGCTGCTGCTGCTGCTGCTGCTGCTGCTGCTGCGGTCTTGGCCTTCTTGGACGGCGGTGGCTTGTCTCCACTTGCTGTGCTGCGTGGGGCTTTGGGCTTGGCTGCGGCTTTGGGGGCTCCATCTGCTGCTTTGCGTGCTGTGCCTGCTGCCGTCCCTGCTGCAACTGTCTTGCCTGCTGTGGATGCTTTAGCAGGTGCACGACCGCCCAGCACTGGCCGCGCCTTTGACCCTGCAGCAGGTGCAGCCGCAGGACGTGTGAGCAGGGCGGATTTTGAGGGCCCAGGGACTGAGATGACTGCAGAGACCTTCACAGCGGCTGCCGCTGCTGCATGCTCTTCTGCTTGCTTCTGCAGGGCGGGCTGCAGATCGCCCCACAGCTCCATCTCCCTCTGCTTACGCTCCTCCCGCCTGGCATGGATAGCACGCACCAGCTCGTCGCTCCCTGCACCGCAGCCATCTGGCGTCATCAGCTGGCCATCTGGGAAGGCCTCCACATCTGCAACGGATGCTGCAGCACCCATGCCCATCCCGCCATGCAGCAGCTGATGCCGTGCAGCTGATGCCTCGCAGCCAATCAGCACGGGGAGGGAGGCGATGGCTGCACTCATGCCCTGCCGATCTGTAGCATCTAGCACACATGGCTGACCTCCTTGATCAGCCATCTGAGCAGCTGTGGTCCAAGCTGCATTTCCGGCACTGCTGCCTGCTCCGGTTGCACCAGCAGTTGGCTGGTTGGTTGCTCCTTGCAACGTACGATGCACGCTGGGCGTAGTCAGGGTTTCAGGGCGTGGTGGTGTGGGCCTTGCTGCTGTGGTGGCCTTGACTGCAGGATCCCTGTCAGGCTTGCCAGTTAGTGACAGCGGCTGAGTGCCCCACAGTGCAAAGGTTCCACGTGTCAGGTCTTCCACAAACTGTGCTCAGGAGCAGTGCAATGGAAAGGATAGTAAGAATGAGAGGTACTGTAGCACAAGTCCCACTTGACACATCAGTCCCCAATAAGTATTGCTGGTTGCTCTGGGGCGCACACGTTAATGCATCATCAGAAACTTACGCTCTGCAGAGATGGGGCGAAGTCTGTGGCCGCAAAGGCAGCAGCGAATGATCCTGATGCCCAGATGCAGCATGCAGGAAAGTCGTACACGCCGCATTCGCCAGAGTCAGCATCTGGGTCCTGTGACACCTCATAGATGACAGCTGGCAGTGTTGGCGGAAGGCCCTGCATGCTGCCCCATGTGTGGGTGCATTCCTGCGCGTCAGGTGCCTCAGCCTTGATGCCCTTGATCAGCATAGGACTGCGTGTGCAGGTGCAGCATAGAAGCAATGAGCTCCGTCTGTGGTACAGTCAGCGCCGTTGAATTGCCTGGTTCAGACGCAGACAGTGTTGGACCTGGCAAACATGCAGGCAGCTCCACAATCATTGTAGTTTGGCATGGTAGCTGTGATGCAGCGCTACAGCACTCACGTGACATGTGGAAGCACTACGACTGGCTCATTGAAAAGCTTTCGGTTGGCTGCACGCAGCAGGGCAGGTGTTGCAAACACCTGGCTCCGCAGCGTCTCCCCCTCCCTCTCATCTGCATGTCCTGGCAGCAGCTTGAGATGCTGCACAGCTGAGAAGGGTGTGAAGCGCCGCTTGCCGGCCTGCAGGATCTGCAGCGTGAGCACTGGGGCACTGGATGCTGCTGCAGATCCAGCAGCACCCACTGGCTTATTTGCAGCAGGTGCTGCGGCAGAGCTGGTGCTGGGGCTCGCCACCGACACCAGCGTGAAGCTGACTGCGATCGCCTCTTGAGGCTGGCCAGCTGGGCACTCCAATAGGCTGGGGGCAGAAGTGGTGCTGCGATCTCTGCAAACAAGCTTTGACCACAGGCCCTGGCTCAGTGGCTGCCAGCCCTGGTTGCTGAGGGTCCGGCCAAGCGCCAGTGCAGCAGCTTTCAACAGCTCATCCCTGCTCAGCTTGAACGAGACATGCTGCTTCACGTCTGCAGTCATCGCGAGCCCCAGTATTGACCGTGCGAGGTACAGTGCTTTGAAGACACGCGCAACAGCTGCCTGCGAGCACGGGCAGGTGCTTGAGGGCGGGCGGACCCAAGGCTACATGCATGCCTGAGAACGGTGACTAGCAAACTCAAACACACCTTGGTGCAGCAAACAATTACAGCTGGTACCATGCGCCCCTGTGCATGAGGGGGCTGCAGCAGGTGGACCCAGCAGACAAAATCCTGGCCATCCAGGCTCATTCGCTCCAGCTTGCGAACAGCAGCAGCTGAGGCAGCTGCCGCCTGCTCATCTGCTTCCTCGGCCCCACCCTGAGTGTTTGAAGCTGTGCTGGTGCCTGCGACTGGTACTGAGATGCGTGCCCACTGCTGAGACACATCCAGGCTGGGCTGCAGGCGCACAAACCCATAGGGGCTGCTGGGCAGCAACTTGCCTGCTTCGCTTGCTGGAGCTGCCATGGCTCCAGCCAGGTCAAGGGGCAGACTGGCACATCACGGCTTTCAGGCAGCCAACTACAGGTCAGTCTTCTGCAGGGGTGCGGTTGGGTGCAGCGCGCTGTCCTGCATAATGTACGCGCAGCATTACACATGAGTCAAGATGTCTTTCGCCATTGCATCGTGAGCACACCAGACAAAATGGCCCTCCGCGCTGCTGCTTCCTCCGTTACTCGTCCCGCTGGCGCGTTGCGCTCTGCGCCCAAGGGCGTGGTGTCTGTTCGGCCCAGCAGGCGTGCCATTGCTGTGAGGGCGTTGATGTCTCCTCCTGATAACAAGGGTGCGCATCGCCAATCGCAGTGCTGACCTGGCCAGTTCGCTACTCGCGCTGTTGTGGAGTTCTGAGGTCTTGTGCCGGCATAAGTTTGCGGCATTGTGATGTGATGCCGTTCCTGTGCGGTGTTCATTGGCATGTGTGGCCCCTGATCAACTTTTTTGAGCTCGCAGGCAACGAGAAGAAGACGTTCATCTCTCGCGATCAGGAGCCTGAAGAGTAAGTTCCTGCTGTCGGTCCGCTGCTCCTGCCTGGGTTCCGAGAAAAGATAAGGGGCACAACATGAATAGACTGATAATCTCTGCGCTGTGCAACCTGCAGGTACTGGTCCAGCAAGAACGAGAAAGCGGGTGATGTTTTCAAGGTGGGTGGTGCTGCTCCACACAACACCATGCGTGCATGGCTCATGCTGTGAAGCCATGTGGCCAGCTGTTGCATTGCCATGACATGAGCACGCTCTTCTTCCGCTGCCCAAACTACTCTATGGCACAAGTTCAACATGTTCACTCAAGCTTGCTTCCTGCTATGTTGAACCTCGCTCTTGCAGGACCCCATTGCACTGATTGGCGTGGGTGCCATCCTGTTCCCCTTCATTTTCGTGCTCATCGCCATTGGCTCTGGCGCCATTGACACGTCTGTCTACCGGTAAACATCCAGCCAGGAGCCATGCTGGGTGCGCTGTGGCGGCTGAAACAGCTGGGTGCTTTGTGGCAGCCAAGCTCCTATGGCTGCGCAAAACCAATGTAAGGCCTGTGCAAGGCCTGTGCAAGGCATAGTTGCGGTACCAGCTGTTGACACTGCGGCGCAACTGAGCACACAATACAACGCAGCAGCAGGCCGCCACACTAGGCACTCAACCCATGCAAGCCATGGATTGTAGCAAGGGCACGGCAGCCGGGCGGTGTTGTGTTTGCAAGGCAACGTGGCTGCATATGTGGAGGACTGCAGGCTGCTGTGCGGCCTCAGCAGTACAGATTCTGTTGGCATGCAGTTGAAAACAAGAGGAGAAAGCAGTTGTTCCACATGTATGTTCCTTGCTCAGATGGGCAGCCAGTCGTCGTGGTTGTGAGTTCTGTCTGGTGCTCTCCAGGAACTTGGTTGTGCCTCTGGGTATGCTTCGGAACTCAACCTGACTGAGTCAGGCGCACACAGGTCGTGTCAACACGGTTGTTTGACGTTGGTGAGTGCGTTGCGTGCTGTATCAGTGCCATGAGGATCATGTTTTATATGGCTGGGGAGGGCCGGAGCTTGCATGAAGAGCGTGGTGTGGTTGCGAGGATGATTCATCTTGTATTCCATCCGTGGGATGAATGATTGCGGACCTACAACATGTGTGGGCGCAGCCTGCAGCAAGGCAAGCCACTAAGCCATGACAGCACAGACTGTACACACCTCTTGCGGGCTCTGAGCCCCCGCGCTGTGCCCACTGTGTGCTGCCAATGTGCAGTTTGCTGGCTGCATTCCAATGGGCTGTAGTGATGTTGCACCAGCCGAAACATTACAGCATGTAACGGACTGAACGATGGCATGCATCCAAACAGCCTGGCTGGGTGGTGACTTGCAAGCAGTGCACATTACTGCTCCCTATTCTGCATCACGCAAGCAGCATCCTGCAAGCTGCATCATGCACCATGTGAGATGGCACAGAGCAACCAATGTCAAGCATCAGCAGTCACCACTCAACACGACAACATTGACTCACCGCCATGGCACTGACACTAAACCCTATGGCTAGTACACACTCCCTGGGGTTGAGGAAGTGCTGCAGCACCCATACTTCTGTCACCATTCACATACCACGCACTGCCAGTTGAACTTGGGATAAGCCGGCCCAACCATTGAAACCCATTTGCCAAGACCCATATCCGCAATCCCGCCTCAACCAACAAAGCAGGGAACAGGCAGTCATCCACTTATGATCGGAGTCACCTCCCACTAGACCACTAGAGGTTGTTGGGGTTACCTCCCACTTGCCCCACCCCCACCCAGCCCCAGCAGTGACTGGAACGACCCCAGGTACCCCTGCTGCCCCATAGCTGCACCCCCGCTGCTCCCCAGCCCGCTCCTGTGCTGCTGCTGTGCGTGCTGTGCGTGCTGCGGGTGCTGGGAGGCTGCTGAAGCCCCCGTAGTGCGCAAGTGGCTGGCGCCCACAGCCTGAGGTACCCCAGGTGCATGCAGCCCAGCAGCCACACCCAGGAGGTGCAGGTTGGGGGAGGAGCCAGCGTGCATGCCCAGGCTACCTAGCGTGCCACCACCCACTATGCCAGCCACACCCGCACCGCCCGCACCCCCGCCACCCCCGCCCCCGCCCGCAACCTCGCCCGCGCCCCCGGCACCGGGCAGAGTGCCAGCCAGCGGGCTGAGCGCGGCATGTGACCCGCGCTGCTGGGACACCATGAGATGGGCGCGGCAGACGGCCGCGCGCATGGACGCGTGCACGTCGTCAAAGTGGGGCTTGCATGCGGCAGCCACACGCTCCAGCCATGCTTGCACCTGGGTGGGGGTGTGCATGGGATGCTTGAGTGCATGGGATGCTCGAGTGCATGGGATGCATGGGATGATTGTGCGCATGGGATGCACCTGTGTGCGGGGGAGGCAGCAGGTGGATTTTTGCAGTATTGCACCATGTGTTTCATTTTTCATTTGATGCACGTGTCCATGGGATGCGTGGGTGCATGTGGTACTTGTGCGTATGGAACGCACGTGTGCATGCCTTAGTGTTCATGGGATGGATGCGTGTTCCATGCACGTCTGCACACGCCGGCGTGCTTTGAACGCCGGGTGCAGCACACAGGGTACCTAAACCCTAAACCCTAAACCCTAAACAGGGCGTGGCCGCACCTTTGGGAAGGGGCGCAGGATGTCTGAGAAGTCGGGCTTCTCCTTAACCGTGTCCAGCATGCGAAGCTGCTCCAGGATGCACGCACACACCAGGTCACACAGGGCCACGGACTCGCCTGCACACACACGCGCGCGCATGCGTGCTTGCATGGAGCTCGCTTGCATGGTGCGCAGCATGCATGCTTGCATGGAGACACACGCAGAGTGCGTTTCATTCCAAACTGCAAACATGAATAAAACTAAAACTATAACCATGTTACTAACTAACTAACTGAAACCTTGTTACATTCCAACTGTCAGTATAAGAGCGCACCAGTCACAAAGGGGATGGTCGCCATCGAACTATAACTATAACTATTACTATGTTACATTCATTAACTATGAGAGCGCACCAGTCATGAAGGGGGTGGTGGAGAGCCACACGCGGTCCATGAGGCTCAGTGCCTCACACACGCCCTTCTCAGCCTCTGCATGCACAGCATAGACATGGGCATGGCATGGCATGGACATGGACATGGCACGCATGGCATGCACACGGCATGGGCATGGACATAGTACGCATTGCATGGACACAGCATCGACGTGGATTATTATTACTATAACTACTAGCCCCACCTGCCGCCTCGGCCTCGTACCGCGCGTATCATTACTATAACTGTCCTTCTTATTCTTATTCTTCTTATTGCTACTACTATTATCACTACTTCTATTATTACTATTACCATCATCCTCACCTGCCGCCTCGGCCTCGTACCGCGCGTGCCCGCTGTTGCCCGCGCGCACCACCCGCTCCGCCAGCAGCTTGTCCGCGTGCAGCCGCAGCGTGCGCTGCTGCCAGTGCAGCGCGGCGTCCACGCGCGTCTTGGCGCGCAGCTCGGTGGGGTACCAGGCGTCGGGCACGGACCTGTGATAGTAATGATAGCACGGCGTTTCACAGATGTTTCTGCATGCCGGAGCCTGACGGTCGTTAGCCAAACACCTACGGACCTGTGTGTGAACGCAAGCAGCCAAGAGCTGAGAAGCAGCGAGCTGTGTTGCGGCAGGCAACTGAAGCAAACAGAAGCACTATGGTGTGAGGCAATGAGGTTCAGTTTATAATGTGTGGGGTACCAGGCGTGGGGCACGCAGCTGCACGCGAACAGGAGGCACAGGAGCGCGAAGCTGTGCCGCGGGGTTGCGACAGGCAACTGAAGCAAACTGGAGCACGAAGTTTCATGATTGCCACGCACCCGTGCTTGCGCGCGAGGTAGGTGAGGATCGCGCACGCCTCCCCCACACAAAACGATGGCAGGCCGGGCAGCATGCCTGGGCCACCGGAGGCCGCTGCAGCACCCACCGGCCCAACCCCAGCCACACCAGCTCCTGGGGGAATGGCGCCTGGCACACCAGCTCCTGGGGACATGGCACCACCCCCTGTTCCAAACGGCCCAGCACCTCCTGAGGACATAGCACCCCCTGCTGCTCCAACCCCAGGCACACCAGCTCCTGGGGGAATGGCACAACCTGCTGTTCCAGATGGCCCAGCACCTCCTAGGGACATGGCACCCACTGCTGCTCCAGACGGACCAGCAGGGCCTGCATGTGGCGCTGCTGTACTGCCTGTATATGGGGCTGCTGTAGTGCCTGCGGAAGGCCCGGCAGTAGCGGCAGTACCGGCGGTACCAGCAGTACCGGCAGTACCTGCAGGGCCGCCCGGTCTGGCAGGGCTGGTGCCGCGGCTGCGTGCAGCAAAGGCCCCCACTGCCCCAGCCAATGGAGTGGATGGGGCAGCAGGAGTGCCGGGGGCGGGGCTGCCCGTGTTCCCCCCTGTTGCTGCTGCTGTGTGGCTGGGCCCTGCTGGGCCACCTTGGGCAGCACCGCTGAGGCCAGCAGCAACGATGAGGCCGGTCCCACCACTGCCAGCACCACCTGCCCTGCCTGCAGCGCCAGGAGCAGGGGGGGAGCACCAGTAGCATGAGCACCAGAAATCACATCAGCACCTGCTCTACCTGCCGCACCGGAATCTCCATCCACACCAGGGTTTAGGGTTTAGGGCTTTTAGGGTTTTAGGTTTAGAGGGTTCGGACCCAGATCTGACATCTGTGACCCAGATCTGACATCCGCACCCGAATCCCCATCCGCACCAGATCTGACATCCGCACCAGAACTAACAACAGAAACAGAATAAACATCAGCACCAGGTCCCGCCCATGGTTGTACCTGCCCCTGACAGTCGCAAACCTCTCAGCTGACAACGCACTAGGGCACCTCACCTGCAGCACCAGCACCTGACACCTGACAACCGACACCTGACACCTGACAACCGACACCTGACAACGCACTAGGGAGCCTCACCTGCAGCAACATAACCTGACAACCGACACCTGACACCTGACAACCGACACTTGGCACCGCGCTAGGGAGCCTCACCTGCAGCACCAGAACCGCTCGGGGCGCCGGCCAGGTTTAGAGCAGCGAGGGAGTGTGCAGCAGGGGAACCTCCAGCAGCTGCAGCTGCCGCCCCTGAGGCCCCTGAGGTCAGGGCTGTGGGTGTGCCTGGGCCACTGGCGTCCCTGGAGACACCCCCAGCTGCCCCGTGGGCCCCTGTACTGCCGCCGCCAGCAGTAGCAGCAGTAGCAGCAGGACCAGCAGGAGGGGCAGTAGCGGCAATAGCAGCAGGACCGGCAGCAGTGGTGGCGGCGGAAGTGGCCGCAGGACTGCTCGCAGTAGCAGCAGCAGGACTGCCCGCAGGAGCGGCAGTAGCGGCGGTACGCGGTGCAAGCCCGGCCGGCGCATGGGCCGCCGCCCCGCCGTCCTCCGAAACCACGCTGGAGGCCGTTGTACTGCTGCTGGCTGTACTGCTGCTGCCCGTACTGCCCGAGCTACTGCTGCTGGGCGTGCTACTGCTGGCGCTGCTGCTTCCCGCAGCTGCGGCTTGAGTGGGGGCTGCAGCCACGGCAGCCGCGCCGTGCATGGCCGGACCAGCCACGTGGTGCACATGGGGTGGGGCCATGCTGTGGCTGGGGCCTGCTACGGGGGCAGCCCCCACAGGCGATGCCGCTCGCGCCCTGCTCCCCTGTGCTGCTGCAGCTGGTGGAGCAACCCCTGAAGGCTGTGGCTGGTGCTGTGGCTGGTGCTGTGGCTGTAGCTGTGGCTGGGGGCCTGTTGGTCCGGGCCCAGGGGCAGAACCAGTGCGAGCCTGAAGCCCAGTAGAGGGATGTGCTGTGGGGCCTGTGGGTCCATCATACTCCAACAGGAAGGGGACCTGCGCCCATGGTGCGTTACATGGCTTGGGGCTCAGGGGTTAGGGTTTGGGGTTTGATTTTCGGCTAGGGATACAGGGTGTACGGTTGAGGTTGCACGGTTGACATTTCAGGGCTTAGGGTTCAGCTTCAGCTAAAGGGTGCTCCGGCATGCAGAAACATCTGTGAAAAGTCGTGTTATTATTACTATTACTAGTCTTAGTACTGCGCCTATTACTTATTAGTTATAAACTTATTGTTAATAGAAGTGAGCTCAGTCAGCGCACCTTCCCCAGGGGGTTGGCAGCTAGCAGTGCTGGTGTCCGGTGCTCCTGCCGCTTGATGCTGATCCATTTCAGTTCCACAGGCAGATGGTGCAGCCTGTGCGGCAGGTGGTATACTGGTACCGGTATTGTATTGTGTGCTTGGCCGATGCCAGCATCAGAGTACAAGGTGTTTTTTCATCATGGCCGTTGTCGCGCTCGGGCATACAGCATCTTCCTTGCAATGCCATCCTCTGGCTGATGAGGCAATGAGGCAACCACCACTGTATGATCCAGCAGTTAAGGGGACCATGGTGCTTTAAAGCATTTGAGGCAGCACATCCCAGCAGGCGTTATGTGATCCCAGAAGCGGAGGCACCATGTTGGATGTACAAGCATCGCTTGAATGCCAACCCAGGCCACGAACAGAGGCGTAAAAGGTTGCATGCCCCTGCTGTGAATCACGAGGATGCATGATCTGGATCTGGGGTATCCCACACCAGTGGGACCGGGCATGGCAGGCATGCTTTGCATGCGCAGCATGCGCATGTACACGGAACCTGCACCACACCCACCTGGTGAAAATGATGCAGGCCCGACTGGACTCGCTGATCAGGTCCACATAAAGCTCCGAGGGCATAGCGCCCCAGGGCCCTGATTGTCGTGAACCCAAAGGCTGACCCCGCGACAGGTGGCCTGTAGCGCCGTGGCCTGGTTAGAAGCTACGCGCAGCTGCGCCCATCTTTAGGCCAGCTTCCCGGGGCCCTGTGCATATCCCATGTGCGATTCACTGTGCTGGCACTAGGTTTCACCGTGACATCAGCATGCATACGCTAGAGCCGATGTCATGCGCAGATGTGCAGGCGTGCATTTGGAATGAAAAATGTACCTCATGAACGTTTCGGGCTTGATGCAATGACAATACAAAAGCTCCGGCGCCAGGAGGAGTGGATTATTGTGTCTTGCGTCAAGGAAACAACCAGAGACGAGCACTCCTGCTGAG
This sequence comes from Haematococcus sp. NG2, assembly GCA_004335575.1. Taxonomy (NCBI): domain Eukaryota; kingdom Viridiplantae; phylum Chlorophyta; class Chlorophyceae; order Chlamydomonadales; family Haematococcaceae; genus Haematococcus; species Haematococcus sp. NG2. The sequence goes on along the minus strand of QAXD01000026.1, from coordinate 220,136 downwards.
CTGGGAATGAGAGCGTTTCACCACACCTCACCCATACCTTCAGAAGTGAAGGCCATCTACATTTGATATCCTGTAAGCCTTTGTGTAGCGGCGCTAGTCCTGCAAGATCTGGTGCCCCCTGAACCTTTCTGAAGCTGTTGCTGAGAGAAATGCACGCAAATCACCTGTTGTACCGGGCCTAGAGATCTGATCAGGCATGATTCTTCAGCCGCAGCAAGCACGGCCTTTTTCAAAGATTTCTTCTGGGCGTGTAGTGGCCTTTTGCAATTCACTAAAGCCATGCGCCCGGAGTATTGTTTCCCCTTTATGCGCTGCATCTAATCAGCGGGGACCGTCTGGTGATTCGAGTCTCAACCGAGGCTCTGTGGGTGCCAGACCCACTTCACCTACGCGCAGCCCCGCCAGCCCCAGTGGGCTTGGCAGCCGCACGACTGGCGCCTCCAGTCAACGCGCATCCACGGGTGCGGCGACCAAGGGCGGGCATGGTGCTCAGGCGCACAGCATGCACCAGCATGGGTCCAGCAGTGCCGCAGGTAGCAGGCGTGCACCCCCCACCGCTGCTGCAGCTGCCAGTGCGCGCCTACCTGAGGTGCTGCCTCCTGCGAGCAGCTCAGGAGCACCTGAGCACGGCACTCAGAGCCGGGGCCAGGCTGGCACCAGCAACTCGTCCATGATCGAGCCGGTCTCAGCGCTGGATGTGGATCAAGAACTGTGGCAGGTGCGGCACTGTGCTGGCATGGGTGAGCCCACAAACACATTGGGTCCTGTGCATGCAATCCACAGGCCCTGTGCTTGTGCAAAGGCACAGAGGCTGTCACTGGCTGTGCTCATGGCATCATGGCGTGCTCAGTGTCCCCTGAGCGTGCGAAGCATGCCCAGCATTGTTTGCACAAAACCCTAGACTTCCAGAGTATGGGGCTGTCAGTAGCCCAGGAGCTGGAAGCAGTTATAATCAAAATCTAGATGGCATGAGGGCCACATTTGTCTGCTGCAAGACTCGGTAGGGTTGGGGATGTGAAGGGATGCAACTAATATCAATACACTGTCACTGCCTGGTTCATCAAGTAGGCCTGCGCTGTGGCATGGCTGCGCAGCCTGCACGCCTGTATGAACAAACTGCTGGTCTGGCCTGCACAGGTGCTGGATCTCTGCAGCGAGTCTGAGCTGGAGGCTGTGTACGCGGTGCTGCATGGTGTGTGGCTTCCGCGATTCTGTCGTTCCGTCGATTCTGTCAGTCCTCTACACTTGATGTTGTGATGGTTGCAGCAGATGATCGCTGACGATCATAAATTGGTCTTGCATGGCAGGACCTGCTTTTGATCGTCAGCGATCATCTGCTGCAACTCAACGTGACTGCTTGCATTCATCTCCTTGCTGCTCAGGGGCTGACACAGTGATAATGCATAGCAGCCATTGTGCAGCAATTTGCATTTCACTCCAAGACCCTCACCGTGCATGTGTAACCCCTAAACCCTGCATGTGCGCATATGAAAACCCTAGTGGCCTGAACCCTAAACTACATAATCACGTTATGGCATGGCTCATGGATGCCTGCCGCGCCACAGGATGAGCATGCAGAAACAAAGTCTGCATGCCCTGAATGCATTGTGCGCAGACTAGGAACATTGGCATATCTTGTTCGCAGACTGAGACGGTTGGCACATGTTGTGCGCAGACTTGGAGAGGCTGGTTGCTTGCGAGGCCTCCCCTTTCAGCCCCCTTGTGAAGAGCCTAGTGGGGATACCTACAGGATAAGCATGTAGAAATTGATGAAGTTGGCATGTAGAAACTGAGAAGGTTGGCATGTGCTGCATGTGTTGTGCGCAGGACCCTCGCCATTCAGTCCCCTGGTGAAGAGCCTGGTTGGGGAGAAGGAGCCTGCCCTAGTGGAGCTGCGCGGCCGGGTGGGTCAACCCTGAGGCTTCTGAACCCTGAACCCTAAGAACCCTGGGTTTAGGCTTTAGTGAACCTTAACCCTGATACTTCTGAACCCATCTTCTGAACCCTGAACCCTGAGACTTCTGGACCCTGAACCCTCAGACTTCTGACCCCCCATCGGGCCTAAATTCTCAGAGTGAAATCCCCCGAGTTGAACCCTAAGAGCGAACCCTAATAGCCTAACCCTCATCCTTGCTGTGCCCCGCAGCTGAGCCTGATGCACAAGATCGAGTCGCGGTTCCGGTTCCTGGCCGCTGACCCTGGGGCCCTGCTGCGTGGTGCACGACCCTCATACAGGGAGACGCTGGTGGCGATCCGGGACAGGTGCGCGGGGCTGGCTGGCATTTGTTGCTCGGTTTCTACTGCCTATACTGCTTGCGCTGTGCTGGCAGTACTGGTGTGCGGCTGGTAGGAGTGTGGCTGGCTGGATGTGTGTGACCAGGCTCTGAACCTGCTGTTCACCCCCGTGCACGCCTATGTAAACATTGTTACACCTGCTCCTCGTGCGGAACGCTGTGCTTCTCATCTTTTTCCACCCGTTTTGTCACCTCCTTTCATAACTTCTCACACCTTGTTCCATCTGCTCCTCTTGTGTAACGTGACGCACGCAGGCTGGAGGTGCCGTGCTCAGCCAACCTGAGCACCTATGATCTGGAGACAGAGATCTTCCTGCATGTCCTGAAGCATTGCGTGGAGTACGTGCGGGTACGTGCGTGCACGCGCGCATGCGTGCGGTCGTTTTACGGCATTGTATGCCACGTGACGAGGCAGGCTGAGGGTGTGCGTGTGTTCTTTTCCATCACATCATACGCCACATGGCAAAGGAAGGCTTATGAGAATACGAGCGGCTGCTCAACAGTACAGAGGAGATTTTTACGCGTCCCCCCATCCTCTGTTCCCATGTGCCGCAGAAGATGTGCCAAACAAGCGATGTGTCTAACACTTCTAATGCTGGTTCTTACGCTTGCCCCTGTCGATGGTCACCATGCTCAATCTGATGCTGATGTCCGCATAGCTGACGTTGCCTGACCTGGTGTGATGTACTTTTGCGGCATCCATGGTTCCCATGTGGCGTATATTGTATGTAATATATTAGTAATATAATGTTTTCATATAATATACGGTATATGTGCGTGGTATGCGCAGAGTGAGCATGAGGTGGTTGACCCGGAGGAGGCTGCTGCTGCTGCGTTCGCTCACGAGGGCGATGGCATGAGGTGAGGCTGTTCGTGAGGGCAATGGCATGGAGTTAGGCTGCTAGTAAGGGAGCGAGGTATTAATTGAGGCATGGCACGCATTAAGGGAGTGAGATATTGATTGAGGCATAGCACGGAATGGGGTGTCAATGCATGAAGGCATGGCGCGCAATGAGGGGGTGGGTGTTGAAGGGTGGATGGTATGTTATGTTGCACTCTAGAGCATGCAGTGTGGCAGAGGGAGTGAGTAGAGGTAGGGGAGGTGAGGGAGAAGAAAGTAGGCTCAGTGGGAGGGAGAGAGAAGAATGAGGCCTGGTGTGAGGCAGGTGGAATACTTAGGCCCCTTGACAAACATTTGGCACCCTTTGACATACATTTTTACATGCACCCCAAGCAACAGATATTTGGGGTGGGTCCTCCAAGCTTTGCACTTGCGTTCGAGTGAGTTGCATCAATTAAGCACGAGTGGAGGGCACCATTTGACCTGGCCCAGGCTTGGCCTGCGCCTGTTCACCTTCATCTCTCAGCTCCAATCACCCCCTCAGCTGATCACATGCGCACTGCGACCCCTGCTCACCTCGCAGCGTGCCGCCCAACCCCAAAAAGAGTGGCAACTGGGTGGAGCGTGTGACCGCGCCTGTGATGTTTGGCCTCAAGGAGCTGGTGCCCACGCTGGTGAAGCTGGGCTCGGCCATGACGGTGGGTCTTAGGGTTCAGGGGCTTAGGGCTTTAAGGGTTAGGTTTCGGTTTGAGAGTTTTGGGTGCCCACCCTGGTGAAGCTGGGCTCGGTCATAACGGTGGGTTCAACCAAACAACTCCTATGTTGTTAAAACACACGGCCATGACGGTGGGTTCGGGGCTCAGTTTCTTCTTTGATTCTTTAGGGTTTTGGGGTTTAGGGTCTGGGGTTTGGGGTCCGGTTGTTTGGGAGTTGTTTGGTTCCAGCTGTACAGCATGTATGCGTGGCCTTGGGCGGTACGGTTCGCATGTGGTGCGGTACGATTTGCTGTACACTGAAGCTGTGTGTTTCTTGGTTTGAGATCTGCAGGTGACGGCAGTGGGACGTAGCACTGCACAGCAGCTAGGTGCACAGCTGGTGGCCAGCCACATGAAGTACCAGGTGGGCTGCACTGTAGTGTGTACTGCTGTACTGCTGTACTGTTGTGAATTGTACCGCCATGGAGGTGCATCCTGTATTGCTATGTACCGCTGCATACGGTACACGTAGCTGCAGCACGGCCTTCTGTACTGCTACGTTTCATACCGCTGCAGTGCATGCTGCTGCGATACGTACTGTTGTGCTGCATTGTTGTTGTTACGTTCTGCTGAGGCATTGCTGTGGGTGCGGGCTGCTCTCAATCATGCTACCACACATGTGCCTCAAATTACATCCTGCTGCACATCCTGCTGTGGTGCACTCTGCTTCGGGGCACATTACATCCTGTTGCGGTGCTGCGGTGGTTGCTGTGGGTGCAGGCTGCGCTGCGCGCGTGCGGGGCAGCGGCGTCTGGGGGCTGGGGCAAGGCAGCGCTGCTGGAGGTGGCCCAGCAGGGGCTGACGACGGCTACGGCGCGGTACAGCGCACTACGGGTGCGTGTGAGCGGTTTGGGTCGTGTGCGCCTTGGTGTGTCCTTAAATCCTAAGCCCTAAACCCTACTTTCTAATGTACGGCGCAGTACAGCGCACTGCGGGTGTGTGAGGGGGTGACACGTGTCAAACCACAGCATTGCGGGTTGAACTGAGCAAAGTCGTGTGCTGATGATGATGATAACGCATGGTGGTGATGGGCGTGTGAGGGGGTCACATGACTCACACAGCTGACATACACACACATCCAAACAAAAAGACAGCTGCGTGAGAGGAAGGCTGGACATTCCACCGCATGGATTCTCCTGCCCCACACCCTTTCGCTGATCCCTGGCCACACCTCTGCCATTCCTTCCCCTGCAGGGCGCCCTCTCATTCATTGGGCCCGTGATGTGGGGCTGGCTGGCAGCTGACCTGGCGCTGAAAGCGATCGGGACAGACTACACGCGCGTCATCCGAGCGGTTTTCATTCTGGCGCAGGTCAGACTGGTGCGGACGCAGGGCTTCGTGCAGGCGCCTGACCTGGGCCCGGGCCCTTGGCCGGGTCCTAATCGGGCCCCGGACGTTGCCTCTTCAGGCGCCACCAGCAGCAGTAGCAGGAGCAACGTGCGTCCTGATAGGGCCACCGCAGCGGCGGCTGCTGCAGCTGCTACAGCCAACCGCGCGTCTGCAACTGCCATGGGCAGCAGCAGTACGTCTGAGCGGTACCGTGGGGTACAGCCTGTAGTGCCCCTGGTGTATGATGTCATGGTCACCCCCGTGACCCCAGGGAGTGAGGGGTCAAGGAGTGAGGGGTCAAGGAGTGAGGGATCCAGTGAGGGCGGCAGGGCCCACGTGAGAAGGGTGAGTGAGATGGAGGGGCTGAGTGATGGGGATGAGGTCAGGTTAGAGGATGATGATGATGACCCTTACAAGAACCCAGACAACATCATCAACTGAGCAGCGGACGTCATCAACTGAGCAGCGGACATATGAGCAGCGGACATTTCAGCTGAGCATTGTCATGGTGTCATGGCGTCAGGCCGCTGGCTGGGGTGCTGTGACGTCACCTTCCCCTGCCTACCGGCCGGGTATGGGTATCCTGCTGACCTGTCAATGGGGCTGCAGAAGGCATGCCTGGGGGTATTCACGGTGGGTGGTTGTCACCCAAGTCACCCTGGGAAAGTCCCTGTTTGTTTTCCCTACCTAGCTTGTGGCTCTCAAAGTCTCAATGCTGGGTCCCAGCTAATGCAGGCGGGACGTGCCCCCATATGCTGCTCCCTGGGGGCACGCCTGGTGCTGGTGTCAGGCGGCGGTGGGCAGGGAGTGCGAGGCTGGTGTGCAGCGTGTACCGTTCTGCGGCGGGTGTTGGGCTGTGGTAAGACGTGTTAGGCTGTGGTAAGGTGCAAGGAGGATTGTGGGGCGAGGACTGTGGAGGATGGGGGGATGTAGCTCAGGGCAGGCTGCCAGTTATGTGCCCCGCCATCACTTGTGTGTGGGGCGGTACGTGTGACTGTGTGAGAGGCAGTACATGTGCCCACGAGGAGGTTGGGCAGTACAGAAGTGTGTGAGGGCCGAGTGAGCAGAACCCTGGGCTTGCATCATACTTATATCAGCAGGGCTTGTTTGGTGCGGGCAGACTGATGGCTGGGTGCATGGGGTGGTTCCAGCAGTTGATCAAATGTCATTGGACGCCCTCAGTGCGAGTACACGGCAGGCCATGTCTTTAGAAAAGACAAACATCTTCTGTGTGTTGGTTCACCCTGCTCCTGGCGCAGGGCATGGTGGTACGCGAGCTGCGCTTGCAGGCGCACCTTTTTACATTACAAACTATTGTGTTTGGGACTTTGGTTGCGGTATGCGTGTTGTGAAGGTGAGGTGTAGTGAATCGTAACACTGTGGTGTGGTGTGCAGTAGGCTGCTGTGTGTGTCGTGGCCGAACAGGCCCACAGCAGCTCTTGGGCATATTGACCTGATGATACCTTTCATTCTGGTTCCTAGGTGAGCTCGTCTTTTTTTCTAAGGGCCAGGTGCATGCATTGCGCGGCCGTGTTTCAATGCCTCAGCAACCAGCGCTACGTGTGCAACATTAGAAGTGGCTTGCTTGACGGCCTGGTGGCGCTGTTTGGCTGGGGAAGTGGGTGGTTGGCACGCAGGTGGGGGCAGGCCACGCTGACTGATCGGCTGGCTGATGGCTGGCTGGTTGGCTGGCTGCAGACCCAATGGCTGTGGTGCGGGGCAGCTTGTCCTGTTATCTTCCTTTTGAAACGCATACACAGCTGGACGTTTGAATTCCTTTCTGGCACCAAGAATCTCGACATGTCAACAGTTCCAGTGCGGTTTGTTTGGGTGTATGATACCAAGCGACAGTTGTGAGGCGCGGCATGTGTGTTAGTCTTTTCAAGTGCCGCCCCGGTGGCTGGGTCACAGACCTGCCACTTTAAGTGGCACTGGTTACCCATGAGATGTGTGAGACTACTGGGCAGTACAAAGAGTGACATGGTGATGGTACAGTGTGGAAAGCGTGAGGCAGGCGGCAAATGAATATCTTGGAGCTACCCTGGATGCCTTCAGCGTGAGCATATGCCCAGGTTTGTACAGTGGTTGGGCCGATGTTCAAGTGTTCAGGTGATCTGCTGTGCGAGGTATGCCACATGCGGTGATGATCATGCATGATGATGATTACACCTTCAGCTAGTCACGGGCTGCTCGGCGGCCTCAAACGTAGAGTGGCCTGGTGGCAAGTGTTGATGACTGTGGTGCACTGGACTGTTGTGATGCACGATTGCCATGCAGCGTTCTTCTAGATGTCTTCCAGCTAAGTCATCCGTTGGTAGGTGTGCCGTACGTTCATTGGTTTAACCTGTGTGTGCAACACCACGCGCACCACCTGCTGATTGCTACTAGTGGGTTTGTGCACGGAGGCCCCGACGGCACAGCCTTATTACAGGGCACGTCACGTCGTTGCATGGCTCAGTGTGGTCATGCGAGAACCTTCCATGCCTGTTTTTTCTGACACGTGATCGTTGTGTGCCGGTCATGCACCGGCGAGCCCGGGTGTGGTACCATAGCTGTAGCGCCACACAAAAGCACCATCACGCCAGCTCCAGCAGCAGATCCGCTGCACGTGTACATCTGGGCAGTCAAGGTAGGGACGTTGCAAATCGAAATACAGCTTCACGGAGCTCGGAATGGCTGCACAAGTGCGATAAAAGGCAAGTTAAAAGACAATGCTGGTACCACACTTTGCTGACCACGTGGTTGCCGGTAGGGTTTGTCGACGGGATTGCGGTTCAGTCATATGTTGCGACCAGCTTCACCACTTTGTTTCATACAAACGCCATGAGAAGCTCGGCAGCAAAACTTGGAGTACATGGCTGACAGGCTTGACCACGCTGGGTTCGATGGAATGGACCGAGTAGCTAAACGCGCCAAGGTGCGGAAACGGCGGGTGCTTTTCATTCGCTGCCCACCAAAGTGGCCTGGAACGCGAAGTGCGCTGGCAGTGGGGTTGAGAACGGGAACGGGCAAGTGGAACATGTCGCGACTGGCCTGGGCGCAGGGTCACCATCATGTTGCGCGTGCACGTGAGAATATGCGCCATGCAGGTTGTGAGCAGGTTTGGGAACGGGAACGGGCAAGTGGAACATGTCGCGACTGGTCTGGGCACGAGCTTCGTGCGTTATGTGCGCCATGCAGGTCAAGGGCATGGAGCAGCCAGCTGGAACGCAAACTGCGAGTGACAGTGCTGACCAGCCCGAAGAGCATCATGCACAAGATCAGCCTCCTGCAGAGGGAACCCACCTGCTGCACCTCCCAACCCATGTGCTACACCACATCATCAATCTGTGCAGCCCCGCTGATCGGTTCGCGCTGATGAAGGTGCGCCAGTGCACAGGAGCGTTGATGTGCATGATAATGATAATACCACGTCGTTTCACAGATGTTTGATATGCATGGACTGGGCTGGGATTCTGCAGTCATTGAGTTGAGGGCTGGGGTTCTGCAGTCATCAGGTGGAGGGCCGGGGTTCTGCAGTCATCGGGTGGGAGGCTGGGGTTCTGCAGTCATCAGGTGGAGGGCTGGGGTTCTGCAGTCATCGGGTGGAAGGCTGGGGTTGCGCAGTCATCGTGATCCATGGCAACTGCGCTTGCTGGCTGAGCCCACCTCGTGCCAGTACGAGGCACAATGGCTGATATGAATCAAAAATCAGCCATTGCGCCTCGGCATGGGCGGGGCCAAGGGGCCAGCATAGAGGCCTGGCAGACGTGCTGCTTGGGCTCCCTGAACTGGAGCCATGCCCGTGCCTTTAAGGTGTAATATTTAGGGTTTAGGGCTTAGGGGTACCTGACGTGTGTCCTGGCGTACTCACTGCTAGCGCTGAGGGCCCTGTGATGCACCCATGACCAGCACGCGTGCACTTGTCTAAGACATGGTGTTGTTGTTTCAAGACGTGTTCTGACCAGTGTTCTGTGTGCATGAGAATCATCATGTGCATGCATCTGTGCTTGCATGCATCCATGCTTGCATGGGCCTCCGATGCACACTGTGCTGTGTTCTACGCACACCCTGCATATCTTCCTGCTTACTGCCCAACCTTGACATTGTGTCACACATGCAGACAGGCCCCTGCTCTTGTGTCATTTCCACGTCAGTTCACCTCCCTCCTCTCCCACCTCACACATCCATGACACTCGTGCTCAACCCTCTGATGCCCTTGCCGTTATCCGCTGTTCCTTACTGTTTGCCTGCACTGCCCACTGCTGCCCTTACCAATCACCGCGCACACCCATGCTGGCCCCTCCATAACCCCATGTTTTCTGTTCCTACCTCACTCCCTGATCACTCCATCCCCTTTCATGCCGCGGCTTGCCGTTGCGCCTGACTGAACCACACTGCTGCTGCCCATGTCTTTCTTGGGCTCCGCACCGCTGCTGCCCCGCCGGTAATCTGGGCCTCTGCACCTCTGCTGCCCCTGTTTTTCTTTGTTGGCTCCGCACCTTCAAACAAGTTGTTTGGCTCCGCACGCTGTGGCCTCAGGTGTGCAAGGCGATGCAGCAGGAGGTGCTGCTTGGAGCCCCTCACCTTTTCATCTGCACTGCACCCAAGCCTCCCCACTATGACAACAGGGCGGTGAATGACCTGCGGCAGCTGCTGCGCACCCGGCAAGCACCCCTCACCCTGCAGCTGTGCTGCTGCATGATGGCTCAGGGGGAGTTGATTTCCATGCTGGAAGGGATTGCAGCGGATGGGCAGGGCGTGGAAGATGAGCGGGCTGTGGAAGGCGGGCAGACCTCCTCAGCACATGAACGGTCCATTGACTGGGATGGCCTGTGGATGGAGATGAATTGTTATGGCAACTTCGAGAAGTACAACCCCGCTACGTTCAGAGAGCTCGTGGCCAGGTCAGCCGATGAGCTTCAAGCATGGAAGCTGGAAGCTGAGGAGCTTATCACAAAGCTAAAAGCTAAGCAGCATCAGGCATGGAAGCTGAAGGCTGAGGAGGCACAGGCGGGCACAGGCAGTGCTGCCACCAGCACCACACGCCTTGCCGGGGCTGGCCCTTCCAGCGGCAGCAACGGCAGCGGCAACAGGAGCGACTGTGGCAGCGGCAGAAGCTGTGGCAGTAGCGGCGGAAGCGGTGGCAGTAGCGGCAGCAGCGTGAACATTGGCGTGAACGGCTGCGTGAACAGCGGCGTGAACAGCGGCGCGGGCGTCAGCGGGGTGGCCAGGGGTGGGGCTGCCTGTGTGCACAAGCTGATGGTTGCGATGAACTACGGCTATGGGTTGACTTTGACAGGCAAAGCACTGGAGGCCTTCCCGCCTGCCTTTCCTGAGCTGCGAACGCTCGTCATGAAAGACATCATCCCCACCATACCCTTCCTCCGTCGGCTGTCGGAATACTGCCCTCACCTGCGTACCCTGCACCTGATGGGACTGCCAAAAGAGGGCTACCTTGCAGGTCAGGCAGACGCTGTCACTCTCGCCTCCCTCCTGCCAAGCATCACATCCCTGAGAGCAGATGGCCCAGACGGGGCCTTGCTGGCGCGCGCACTTGGGCCCCAGCTTCAGGAGCTTATGGTGTTCACACAGTCATTCGGCATCCGTGCCGTACCATGCCCGCTGCCTCCGAACATCCTCGTCACCTGCACCCGCCTCACCACCCTCAAGCTGGGCATGACCCCCCTCACCGCCCCTCTCCTGACCAACCTGCTGTGCCTCCCGGCGCTACGGCTGGTACAGGTGGTGGATAGCCTAGTGCTGGGCGGCGCAGGCAGTACAGGCGGTACGGCACGTGATGCTGGCGGTACAGGCAGTACAGACGGTATGGCATCTGGTGCTGGTGGCGAAGGCAGTACAGGCGGTACAGCATCCGGTGCGGGCGGTGCAGTAGCAGCCGTCGCAGCAGCGGCAGCAGCAGGGGCCACCCTGGGTGACTGGTCTGACGTGCCCTGCTCCTGGGAGGAGTTGATCATGGTACGCGCCAGCCTGTCTGACCTGGCCCGGCTGCCCAAGGGCATTCGCCGCATCTGCATCAGCAACCTGCGCGTCAACCTACCCGACAACGATCCCCGCGCCTTGGCCGCGCTGCGTGCTGCATGCGCCAGCCTGGCTGGGCGGCTGGTGCTGGAGTCCTCAGCAGAGCTGAATCTCACAGTCCCAAAGGAGGAGGAACGGACCCAGCAGCTCATGCTGAGCAGGGTGGGCGATGACGCGTCCTGGCCTGCAGAGCTTGATACACTGGCAGCAGTTGCTCAGCTCCCTGACCCCCCTGCTGGGCCAGCGGCTGTGGGGGCAGCGGCTGTGGGGGCTGCTGCTGTTGGGCCAGCGGCTGTGGGGGCTGCTGCTGTTG
>QAXD01000026.1:196615-208044 GCA_004335575.1 Haematococcus sp. NG2 | reverse complement strand
CTGCTGTTGGGGCAGCGGCTGTTGGGCCAGCTGCTGTGCGGCCAGCGGCTGTTGGGCCAGCGGCTGTTGGGCCAGCGGCTGTGGGGCTAGCGGCTGTGGGGGCTGCTGCTGGTGGCCCTGTGGCCGAGGGCCTGGTCGAGGGCCACAGCCAAGGTGCTGCTCAGGGTCAAGACCAGGGCGCAGCTCAGGGTCAAGACCAGGGCGCAAAAGATGAGGGCACAGATAAGGGCGCAGATCAGGGTCAAGATGAGGGCACAGATGAGGGCACAGATGAGGGCGCAGATGAGGACGCACAGGAGCGCACAGACCTCTCATGGCTGATAGTGGGGCATATGGAAAGAAGCGATCATATGATTGAACTGCAATGCCAGGCATGGTACATTTTGGATGAGGGCGCAGGTTCTGGGCAGGCAGTGTGGCGTGGGCCTGTGCCACGCTCGCCCGGGACAGTGGATCGCGTGCCCATCCAGCCCTCTGACCAACGTGGTGCTTGCAAGACCGTTCAGCTGGTGAACCCAAGGGAGGTAGAGCCTGTTCAGCAGTCAGCAACAAAGCTTGGAGCTGTGGTTGTGGGTGTTGGCGAAGAATATGCTGCTGACGCACGGCTGCAGGGGCTGGGGCAACTATCAGCCGCGGAGCTGATTCAGCAGATATCAGCGATGGCGGGTCAACAGGCAGCGGCAAGTGTGATTAAGAAGGTAGCAGAGGGGCTGGGCCAACAGCCAGCAGGTCAGCAGTTGGCAGCGGCGCTAAGTCAGCTGCCAGCAATGGAGGAGGAGGGGGAGGGGGAGGAGCTGTCTCTTATAGGAGGGGGAGGAGGAGGAGGAGGAGGAGGAGGACTCGCCAAACCAGAGGGGGCTTGAGGACGTGTTGTGTGAGCTGGCGGCAGTTGGGCCGCAGCTGGGGGAAGGTGTGAGGAAGCTGGGCATCTTGCTGCACAGTTCCGAGGATCCAGTGGAATGTGAGACGCTGCAGCTACTGGGCGCCTTGTTCCCAGCCCTGGAACATTTGGAGCTGACCAGCCCTTGGCTGGAAACTAGCTTCTGGCGGGGGCTGGGCTCTCCGCAGGTCCTCCCCACACTGCGCCAGCTGTCCTTGGTGGCTCCCGATGACCCGGGCACCATGAGTTTGCGTTCAACTTGTGCAAGGCGTGCGTCATCGCGTCAAAGCGCCGCCTGCTACCCTTGGACCTTGACATTACAGTGCCCACAGAAAAAGAGGTGCAGGTCCTGGATCGGGCCAAGGCGGTCCTTGCCAAAGCGGGTGGGACACAGGCCCCAGTGACCCTGACCATTGGCACGAGGTACCGGCCATTGGCCTGAGGTACTGACCATTGGCCTGAGGTATAGGTGAGGTGGCTGTGCGGGCAGTAGGGCGACGCGATGTCCCCATCACAGCTACAGCTGCTACAGCAGCTGCTACAGCAGCTTCTACAGGTGCTACAGCCGCTACAGCTGTTGCAGGGCCATGCACAAGCTGCTGCAGCTGCTACAGCTGCTGGCTGGGCACACAATCGATGGTGCAGAGCTGTTGCAGCTGCTACAGAGCTGCTACAGCTGCTGCAGGGCCATGCACAAATGGGTGCATGCAGAGCTGCTACAGCTGCTGCAGGGCCAGGCACAAACGGGTGCACAGCTGCTACAGCTGCTACAGGTGTTGCAGCTGCTGCAGGGCCAGGCACACATTGGTGCAGCACCGAGGGGACGTCCACTTTGACTCTGCAAGGCTGCAGCGCGAAGTCTGGTGCTCGGTGTATCATGGTTGGTGAAGATGAAGGGATGGCGGTGTTGAGGCAGTACAGATGCTGTCCATGGTTTGGAACTTTGGCGATCAGCGATCTGGCTGGTCAGAAGGAAGGCGATCTGGATGATTGGTGATCAGGAGCAGATGGGGTTGGACAGGAGGAGGAGGGTGATGTGGGGGCGGGGATGGGGACAGGGGCAAATGAGCGAGGATAACTGTGAACGGGGTGTGATTGCACGCAGTTGACTGCCGTTTGATTGCCCATGCCTTCAAAAGGCATCCATTGTTGGCACCCGTTGCCCTGTTGCAGCTGCTGGACTGGACAAGACCACTGGAAGATCTTTACAGCATACGGTAACTGCAACAGGAGGATCTGTTTGAAGTTGGATCTGTACTAAACACGTAGCCAGTAACTGCAACATGAGGAGTTGTTGAATGCAAGCGGATTTGTGGGTTGCAGTCACAGTCGTGTCCTGCACAAGGGCACAGCTTGCATGGCAGATGCTGTGCTGCCTGTGTATTTCCTGTGTACTTCCAAGTGTACTGCCAGGCGTACTGCCTGCCAAGTGTGGCTGTACTGTACCTGTGTTGTTTGGTTTTATGTACACTCAGGTTGTTGTACGCGTGGTTGCGTCCTGGTTCCACAGGTGGGCAGCTGCTCAGTGTCGGTGGTTCATGTACATGAATATGTTGGTGGCAGCAGCATTGGTGGCTGATGGCAGTGGTGTGACAACAACAATGCAACAACAACTGAAAATGGTATGCCGCTAGTATAATGGGCCCTTGACTGACTTACGGTGGAACAAACAACAACAACAACAACAACAACAACAGCAGTAGTGTATGATGTGTAACAACACCGTACTGCAGCTGGCGTTTCTGTGAGGTTTAGGATAAGGTCCTCGGATAAGGTCTCACTCACGGGCTCATGCGCACAGCTGCATCACACTACTTGTCCAAGCTGGCACTGAGGGTGGCTGCAGCAGCAGTATATGTTCATGCTCAGGAGCAGTACAAATGGCATTTTCAGCTGGCGCCGGATATGCAGCCAACACGCAGACGCAGGAGCTGTGAGACGAGGTTGCTGACACAGCAGTTGCAAAAACAGCATGCTGAGCGAGGTTGCTGACACAGCAGGTGCAAACCAGTACGCATGGTGACACAGCAGATGCAAGGCAGCCGACAGCAGCGGAGGCAAAGGGAGCCACTGGTTTGTTACAACCATCGTACTAGGCACTCTCACAAGTAGTGTATGACTGTCAGGCTCCGGCATGCAGAACCATCTGTGAAACGCCGTGTTATTATTATTACTCTCACGAGTAGTGCCTGTTGAACTCCCACTAGAAGTGCCTGCCAAAAGTGACCATCGACATACCAGCAAATGATACACCTCATCACCATCAAGTTCTTCACACACAAGTAGTATTATTTCATCGCTCATCAACCTTGCCACGACCCCGTGCAGTGCACATACCACACCCTCTTCATGCCCGTTCCCCTCAAACAGCTACAAACACCCTGCGCACACACCACCTCTCATCATGCAGCCGACTCATGACGCACACAACGACCCCCTTCAGCCAGAGTCCCAAGCTTTCAGTCACGCAAGGTTGACATAAGTAATTAACACGGCATTTCACAGATGCTTCTGCGTGCCGTGACGGAGCCTGACAGAAGGTCCTCTGCACACAATTGATTCTCACGCAAGGTTCTCTGAGCACACTTCTTCTTCCTTGCTCCTGCCCCTCTAAGCAACTCCTGCCCCTCCAGTGTAACGTCTTTCATTCATTCTAAGCATGCCACACTCACGCAATCACAGACCCGCCCCCAGGACACGAACCATGAACTCCGCCACGTCAAGTGCAAGCTGCCAGCGTGCACTATACTACACAGAAGTGCCATAGCAAGAGCATCTCCAAAACCCCAAACCCCAAACCCAACACCCTAAACCCTGAAGCCAATCACCGTGAATAGAAGAGTAACAGGTGGTCATGTGGGCGCCTGCACTAATCACACAAACGACTGTGTATGTGAGGAACGATGCACGTGACACGGTTGTGGTCTAGACCTGAGCAGATCAATGTCCCGGTGGTTTAGAACACTCTTCACACACCACAGGGCATTGACTGATGGGTCATAAAGTAGCTCCCCACACGTACCGCCTGTATGACGGCTCCAAGTTCTGATACTACATACAGCTAGCTGGTACCACGACAACACCGATGACACTCACATCCTGTTTGCCAAGCGTCTGACAGCTCTTCAATAATACCAAGCAGCACTCCAAAGGCTCTCTGCAGCTCGCTCTCGCTTGTGTCGTACATTCTCAAACTGGTCTCTTACAGTTGCGTGTTCTGGTGCTGGTCTCCGCAGCACCTGACCGGCTGCTTTGAGTGCTCTTGTCATGACAGCGACCTGCAGCCACATCAATATGCATGCGCAGCACCATGACAATCATAGCAACACCCCATGTGACATACTAGTGTAGGAGTACTCTGTGACATCTACATCATACTAGTATAGGAGTACTCTGTGACGTACTAGTAAAGGAGTACTCCTGCGTCTGAATGTTGGCCCAAGACAGTCAGCAGATCTGGCGCCCAGCACACACTCGCCTAGGCGCCCTGGCACATGCCTGTGCCAGCTGGCGAGCGACAGCTGCTACAACGCACATGGCTGCAGTGGAGCACAGCCGAGCAATCCGTGCCTGTCGGCTGTGTCAGAGTATGTATACTCCACATCTGGCTGCTGGTGCATTCGTAGCGCTCCAGATGCACCAGCAGCCAGATGTGGAGTATATATACATCAATATATACTCCAGCAGCCTGCTCCTCGAGCACTGTGCATTCCTGTGCTCCTAGCTGTCCGCTCCCACTTAGCTAGTACGATTCTATGAGATCATCATCTATGGCATCAAGGGGGTTGCACCCACGCTCACCTCATGATTTGCCCGCCAGGAACCCAGCCCGCTCAAGGCCCACACGTGTGAGTGAGAGGGTCCCCGCCCTCTCTTGCACATAACCCTGCCGCACCGCTTCGGCCACATTGCTGTCCGTGGTGTATTCCCGGTACAGCTCTGAGGTGCGCAGTTCATCCTGGCTCACCGAGGCCTGACCCTCCCCGCCCAGTACGTACACTGCTTTGACGGCCAGCTCCCAGCCTTTCAGGGGCGCCCCAGTGAGTGGGTCCAAGTGGAAGCTGAGGTCATCCGCCTCAACAGTGTCGTCAGGGACCACAAAGCCTGCCAGGTCTGGCTCCTCTTTAAGGACCGCACAGCCTGCCAGGTCTGCCAGGTCTGACTCCTCCTTAAGGACCACACAGCCTGCCAGGTCTGCCAGGTCTGACTCCTCCTTAAGAGCCACACAGCCTGCCAAGTCTGGCTCCTCCTCTAGCTCCATGCAGCCCGCCTCTGGCTGCGTGGGGCGCAGCACCTTAGTGCGCCTCATGTCTGCGTGCAGCTTCTTCAGCGCACGGTGCGCAAAGGGCCCGGCCTCGACAGCGGGGCGCGCGGCGGCCGTGTAAGCGGACTGCGGGTGCGCATGCAGCGGCGCGTGCTGCAGCATCTGCATCTGCGCCTTGGGCAGCGCCTGCACAGCAGCGAACACGGCGCCCAGGGCGGCGATCCGGATCGGCGGCCGCCCATCCGCCAGCCCGCACCCCGACGCGCGGTGGATGGCTTGGTACGCCTTCTGGATGTTTACGTCGGGGACGTCACCAGGGCCTCTGCAACGCAGCGGGTGCGTGATGGTGCAATAAGCCCAATGCTGACAGAGTGAGGAGTGAAGATTGAGGTGAAAGAGTGAGGAGTCCCATGTTCGTACGCTCAATCGTACGCACAAGTGGATTTTGTATGTCCATGTATGAATGCAGTGTGTCCACCATACCATACGTTTGCTGCAGCAACCATGGTTGCTGCAGCATCACCGCCCCCACACTTAGGGTTTAGGGCGAGGGTTTAGGGTTAGGGTTAGGGTTTAAGGGTAGTTTAAAACCTAAAACCTAAACCCTAACCATCAGCCAGGGCACGCAGGCATGGCAGCCATCTGGTCCCACAGCTGGGTGCACATTCATCGCCCATGTTAGCATAACATTCTATACATACAGCATGAGCGCATATTATTAGCATGAGGATTGACGCGCACGATTGACGCGCCAACGTCTGGCATGCGTACGATGTGGCACACATGATATTCACAGTTGGGGTGCCGTGCTCGTGAGACTCTAGCGGTCTGAGGGACGGTAACGCGGGTTTAACCGCACGAAGCCCGCCATGTAATGCTGCTGCTGCTGCTGCCAACACAGCCCGCAGCCCACAGCCAACAGCCCACACACCATCTACCAACAGCCAAAAGACAGCCCACACACACTCTACCAACAGCCAACCAACAGGCCACCAACAGCCCACACACAATCCACCAACAGCCAGCCAACAGGCAACCCCCAGCCAACCAACAGCCAACCAACAGCCAGCCACCAGCCCACGCACCATGCGTGATGAAGCGGCCCGGGGCATGCACCTCGCCCCTCCACTCCACCGCCCGGGGTTCCGTGCGCTCGGGCACGTAGTAGAGCCGCGCCATGGCCGCGTGGCACGCTTGCTTGAACACCTCCTTATCCAAGCGGTCGGCACTCTCCAGGGGCATCTCCACCAGAACAAACCCGTGCTCCTTGTTGCGCACAGGCACCAGCTCCTTGCCGGTACTGGCCGCCGTCCTAGCTGAGACCTTGATGACCTCGTTGCTGCAGATGCTCTCCCTGCATGCAATTGATAGGAGCAGCCGCAGGCCACATCCACGCAAGGCACACCCCTCAGAATGTTGTCACGCTGCGTTCTTGCGGAGCATGTCACATATGTATAAATACATGTCATGAATAGTTAAACACATGTGATACACTCAACCAACAGAGCCAACAGATGGGGCGCTTCAGGTTGTGTGAGCTTGTGCTGCACGAACAGGTCAACCACACTGACAATCAACTGCCGCACCTGTATGCCTTCACAACAACGGTGACGTCCATTGCCGCACCTGTATGCCTTCACCACAATGGCGACGTCCTCATCCTTGATCGGCTTGCCAAACTTGTAGCTGCGTGTTGCGGGCTCAATGCCCGAGGGGAAGGACAGGATCATCTTGATTGTGTTGTCCACCACGACAAGCTTGGTGTTGTACGTGCGGGGGAAGGTGTTGAAGTCCTGGATGCCCTCCAGGCCGACGTTGGACAGGACCCACAGCGGCGTGTGCACGGTGATGTCCCGGCGCACGAGCATCGCGCTGATGGCATCGGGCACGTTGCAGTCAAACTCGCCCATCACCCTCCACTCCCCCTGCTGCTTGTCCCACAGCACCAGCTTCACGCCGTCCCCAGACTGCACGATGCCCACCATGTCGCCGCCTGCCAGCCGCGTGATGGCCTTGGCAATGCAGGTCAGGCTGGATTTGGTGTTCTTGTCCGGGATGCCGGTCATGAACATGTAGGGCGAGGGCACATCTGTTGACACCAAGTCCTGGAACACCTCAGCCATGGATGGCTCCATGTCTGTCAGGTTGACGTGCCGGAACCACTCGCTGCCACCTGCCTCCACATCAGCCTCTGTCTCTGCCTCCGTCCCAGCAGCCTCTGTCTCGTCAATCCTGTAGAAACCTGCACAGCCACCATCACATGTACATCATCACATGTACCAGCACCTGTACAACCACATGCAACGATCAGGCGAGCCAGGGCACTGCTCGTGTACACTCAAGGCCGCAAGGCAGCGTTGGGGGAAGGGAAGATGGATGCAGTGCAGGGATAGGCAGTCTGTGAGGGGCAGGGCCAAGCAGACCATCATGTCTATCTGGGACCCTGCTGTGACCCAGACCAGAGCTGCTTGTGTGCTGCTGGCCACGCGCCCAGAAGGACAGGGCAGGCAGGGAGGGTATGTACCACATATGTACATGCGCTACATATGTAGATATGTACCACAACTAGTAGTTGGCTGTTGGTGGATGCGTAACACAAAATGCGTACCGTATCTGTTCTTGCGGTTCAGCACCGCCCGCTCCTCACTGGCAGGGGCGCCATTTCGCTTGATGAACGCCACTGTTTTGGTGGGCAGCTCCACCGTGAAGGCGCTGTGCTGCAGGGCGTCCAGGTACCGCCTGGCCCGCATTTTCCCCGGGGACTCAGCAATGACCAAGCTGCTCAGCTGGGTGCCGTCGGGGATGAAGCCGGGCAGGTGTGCGTGTAGCACCTCTGCCTGGTCCATCTGAGTGGCTGAGATGATGCGTACAGCCGCCACAGGCGGCACACCAGCCCCACCCAGCAGGGCCTGGCGCACATACCCCTCTGTCTTCTTCTTGCTCGTGCCCGAGAAGAAGTTCTGCGCCTCGTCAAAGTAGAGCACGGCGCGGGAGAGGGGCGCGTGCGCCGCGCGCCCCTTGAGGTGGAGCACCTCCATGATCCGCACCGTGTGCTCGGGCTGCGAGCGGGCAATGAGCACGTATGGCAGGCCACCCTCCAAACAGTGCTCCAGCTGCGCCCAGGTGCCCCTGTTGCCCTTGCTCCGCGGGCGTGGCTTGGCCCGGCGTGTTGGTGCAGGCACCTGCTGCTGACCAGCGGCAGCAGGCACGTGACCAGCAACAGGTGCAAGGTCCTGCTGATCCGCTGGGGCATCACCGGCCTGCGGCTGTTTGGCCGGGTTCGTTTGGTTGGCCGGGATCGTTGGCTTGGGTGGTTTGGGCGGTGCAGGGGGCAGGGCGTCAGCGTCAAACACCAGGTGCTGCAGCCCCACCTTGTCCAGCAAGTCGCACACGGTCTGCGTGCACGCGCACAACAAAAATTGAAAACACAAAGCTTAAGGCAGGGTTTAGGGCAGTCAGGAGTTGGGCAAAGGGGGGCCAAAGTGGCCATCATGAATTGGTACGTGAGAGCGCCAGGGGCAACACCCTAAACCCTAAACCCTCAATCCTAAACCCTCAACCCTCATCCCTAAACTGAGCACGCAGGCCAGCTGTGGCAGTTGCATTGCGGCAATCGCGCTCTATAGCCAGCAGGCTCTATACTATAGCCAGCAGCCCTCAAAAAGCGCTCTGTAGCCAGCAGCCCGCACCCACCTCCACATACATCTGGTACACGGCGTCACAGGTCACATTTATGAGCAGAATGATGCCGGACTTGGGGCGCTCGGCCAGGTCGTTCAGCATGGAGCACACCATGCCGAAGGACTTGCCGGAGCGGGGGCGCGCGATGAAGAGCACGAGGCTGCGATCGGACAGGTGCCGACCGGCCGCCAGCTGTGCATCCTCAAAGGGAGAGGCCTCGCACATGGACATGCGCGTGTCCACCCAGAACGGCTGCAACAGGGGCTCATGCAGTGCGCGGTCGCGGGCAGCAGCGATGTTTGCCCTTTCAGTGGGGGGCGGCGGCACATCCATCTCAAAGTCGGAGTCAGAGTCGGAGCTGCGCTGGGCAGTGGATGAGCCCGCGGGCGGCGGGCCTGCTGCCTGCTGTGTGCCTGCAGCTGCGCCCATGTGGCCCATGTGTGCAGCCCGCATGTCAGACATCGGGCGACCTGCATGCAGCCTTCTTGGTGTATCCAGGCCACGCCGCTCCAGCAGAGCCTTCACCAGGTGCGGAGGGGCCTTGAGGAGAGCGTGCAGACAACGCAGGACCGTGGGGTCTGTGACCTGTGCCAGATTGGCATCGATCTGGGCGCTGCGGCGGCAGCTGGGTGCATGGGAGGGGCAGTCCAGGCCCAGCTGCTGTGCGACCGCCCATGTGGCGTACGCTACAGCTTCCTCCCCAGCTGCCAGCCATGCCAGCAGCAGGGGGGCAAGGGCCAAGGGTAGCTCTTGGACGTGCGACGCAACGCAGCTGCGCACAGGTGTTGAGGGCAAAAAATTCATGGTGGGAGTGGTACTGGGACGACTGACGCGCAGATGTCGTTCCTGCGTGAAGCATGGACTTGTGGGTAGCGCATGCAAGTGCCCAAACTTCCGGAAAGTTGTGCTGGTGACTGTGACAGAACACTTTGTGCCACTGACCTGGCTGTGCGCCCAGGCTCATTTGCATCACCTGCATTGACCAGCAACAGGAGGGCAAGCAAATGCACGACCGCTTCAGTCCCACAGCTGTGGGCATCGGCGTACAAGCATGCAGCATGCAAAGCAGGCCTGCACAGCATGCGGGTCATGAATATGCGTTGAGGCCATCCGCAGGACCTGATGCGGTCTATGTTTCTATGCCGTAGCAAATGCACACAATGACCGCTTGCATCATCTTTTGCATTCAACGCACCATCCTGCTGCACTCGAGGGCGTTTCGCTAGAGGCCGGGGTGTATGCATCGTATCAGCACGTTTGCTCAAAATAGATGTGTTCATGCCGATGGACGATCGACACTTGCCCAAGCGAATATCATACATCAGATAATGTGTTCAGAGGGCTAGAAAACATCAACATAACGTGGAGGATGCTTCCGAGGCTGATCAGTTTGGGGGTCGCTTTCATGTACAGCTAAACGCCAGCAACACGAGCTGGCCACAAGAACCGTATGATGAGTATAACGCATGTTAAACATGTCGCAGTGTAGAATGCAGCGTGTAAAAGACGCCAGCATATGAATGACAAGTGGTATGGACTTAAACAATGCCAGCCAAGAACTCTGACACGCTTGTTGGCACTGCAGCAAATCAGGCGTAACATGTATGCCATGCTTCAACAACGTGCACCAATGTGCATGCCCCACTTGCATTCTTTGCATGGACTCCTCATCTCCTCATCCTCACATCTCCTCATCTAAACCTACCCAAATGATTCATGTGCTTTGCAGCAAGCCAAGGTACCGGTGGCTCCATCTAACCTTGCTGGCAGCTGCCATGCACATGTGGCGTCCATGCATGCATGCCTTCCACGCACGCATGCATCATGTGTGGATGATGACATGATGTTGCCATGCACTGGTCACTCTCACGCAAGGCCCTTGCATTATGTTGCGATGCACATGTGGCCTGCACAGGTGTAGTTGAGGAGATGGTGAGAGCTGCCATGTGCGTGGCGCTTTATGAGCAGCGGCCAAGCCTGGGCAAGCTCATCAGCTACTGCTGCCCTGTGGCTATATTGCCTGCGGCTGCCCAGGCAGAGGATCGGGCTGGGCAGCCATCAATGCACGCATATGTTCACGCCGCTGACTCACTGAGTCCAGGGTGACCCCCTCCTCCACACATGTGGGGCAGAGCCAATCCCCTTCAGGCACCTGCTGCAGGCTGTTGAGAGCAGGAGCAGGGCCCTGTCAACCATAGGAGGCAGTAGCAGATGAGGTGTCGCTGGTGCTGGCAAGCCACATGTGAGATGCCACAGCATGGGACGCAGTGTGTTGTGCTGTATGTGCTGTGCTGCGATGCACGGTGCTGTGCTGTGCCGTGCTGTGCTGTGCTGCAGCAGGACACGAGCGCTCTGGCTGCATGCAGGGGAGTGTGCAGCATTGTAGCCCCATGAGGCGCAGGCAGGCTGCAAGGCCCAACGATGGTCCAACCTGCAAGGGCTACGATACAGCAGGCGCAGTCACACCAGGCACAGAGTTTTTGGACAGTGCAGAGTTTTTGAACTGATGTCCTGGTAGAGGGTAGAGGGTGTTACACTGGAGAGAGCGCGACAGGCACGACTCAGCAACCGCCCCACAGCAAGCCTGCAAAACAAAGCAAGCAA